>VUQR01025743.1:22245-50294 GCA_015108515.1 Hemichromis elongatus | reverse complement strand
ACCATCACTGAGATCCTTCGTGGCAACTGCCATGCACATATTGTTCATAACACTGTGAAAAAAGCCCTGGACAAGCTCTCAGTTGATGTGGAAAATATTGTCCTGAAGATATACAGCTTCTTTTCCACCTCTGCCAAAAGGAGAGAGTCCCTGAAAGAGTTCTGTGAATTTTGTGACGTTGAATTCCATGATATCCTGCGCCATGTTGTGACGAGATGGCTGTCACTCAACCCTGCAATCACCCGCCTGCTGCAGAACTGGGACCCGCTGAAGTCGTATCTCATTAGCATGGGTGAGGAATGTCCAAGGCGCCTGAAGGAATTGCTGAAGTTGACAGAAGATGCTGCTGGAGTTGAGGGAGAGGGAGCCATTGTGGAAGTCTACCTCCTCTTCTGTAATAATGTCATATGTCTGTTTGAAGAAGTGGTGAAAAAACTGGAGAAGAATGTAACCGCGTCTGTTGACCTCTATTCCATCATGGAGTGCTTCCTGAAAAGACTTATTCAGAGAAGAGATGATGGGTTCTACGGGTACCTAACAAGACAAAAGCTCCAGCGTCTCTCGCCATCTGATGCTGATGGTGCCAGGCAGGAGTTTACAACCTTCCTAGACACTGCCATCAGTTATGTCCGGAAGTGGTTTGACTTTTCAGAAGAAAACTGGCTTTTCCACCTGCAGCCCCTCTCTCTAGCATCTGGGAAGATTTCCTTTGATGACATGGAGAAGATCATTGAACGGCTTCACCTGGCTGGCAGGTAAGAAGAAAACATTTGCCAGTGAAATGACAAACCATGTTTTAATATTATTGATGGTTAAAAACAAATGAATACAATTGATAGATAACATATATAAATAAAACCATAATCATTAACTTTGTTTGGAGTGTATATACACACACATGCAATCTTTTATACACTATTTTACAAATTCAAAGAGTTCATATACTTTTAATATAAGGATGGATAAATACATAATAAATAAACTATACTGATTGTATTGTTTAAATGCTATACAACGTTATAAACATATACAATACATTTTTTCCATTTATTTACCACTGTAAATGTTCTATGTGCCACTTAGGACTTAGGTCAACTTCTCATCTCTACTGGCAGGTTAAACATCTCTATGGATGAGCTTTACGAAGAGGGTGTCACTGCAACCAGCCTTCTGGAGCACCTCACCAAAGAACATCAGGAGAAGGAAAAGGGGCAGTCCAAGGGAACAGCAGAGAAGTGGATGCAAATTCTTCAGGCAGCTGACCTCCCCAATATCCAGGCTGTTGTATCCTTTGTACTCAGCATCCCATCTTCCACTGGGTTTGAGGAGAGGATTTTCTCTCTTATGAAGAATAAGTGGACTGATGTGCAGAACAAATGTTCTACTGAATTAATTAGAAGTGAGCTCATTGTCAGTCTAAATTATGATATGTCTTGCTCAGAGTTTTACTCTGCAGTAGTGAAAGACAAACAACTCCTAACTGCAGCAAGAGGTCAAAAAAAAAAAACAAATGGAAAAAGTAGTCTGTTTCCACATAATGTAGCATTGAGCTTTTGAGTTCATGAGTTTGTTGGGTTTTTTTACTTCAACTTTCAGCTACAGTCAAGGCCTTTGGGGCACAAATATTGTGTTTACAGGTGTTCCACAGACTTTGTTTGCACTTTTCTAATTGCACTAAATGTGCACTGTTACAAGAATGTTTTTCTTTCTATTGTTTTCTATTAATTTATATAATTTTCGGTTAAGCAGGACAGAGTTCTTTGTGTTAATGTTGTCATTTTGCGTTAAAAATAAATGGCTAAATGATCATTTGTTTCACATGTGTTCATATCACAAAGAATATGCATCTACTTAAATCAACTTCAAGTCAAATGGTTAAAAAAATAATTTCACACACAAAAAAAAGAGCTAAAAAATTCACCACACAGGGAAGGGTGAAGACAATTGGGTTGCCCGGCCCTGGCCACGAGGTGTCCCTTATTTATTTTTCAGGGCGTTGGCAACCCTAGTTGAATTGTCTGTTAGCTAGTTTCTGTGTTTTTCATAGGGTTATGGGGAGCAGCCACCGAACGCATCCTTTCACTGCGCCATGACACTGGAAGTCGCGTCTGTGACAGACAACACTTATTTCTTATTAACTTATTAACAGCAGTTCTCCTAAGTGAAGGTCTAGAGCAAACAATAGTCAGGCTAACTTTTAGCTGTGTTACTGCTGTAATGTAAAAGTGACCACTGAAAGGCTCTAAAGGACGTATTGTGTATGAAACCTGCAAGCTGGCACGTTGGTGATTGTATTTGTTTGAATTATTGTAATTTATAATGCAGTTTGCCTCTGCAGAGCATCAGTATTCTGTTTAATTTTGTTGTTGTTGTTTATGATGTGCATGCTTTGCTAGTAAGAAATAATAAGCAGTGTGTTTGTAACTTGTTTATAACGAGAATGAATTTGAAAAAGCTCTCAGTGTGTGACAGATAATTATATTTTTCTTATCTATGTTATTTTTTGTATTATAAGGTGTCAACAGCTCTTGTTAAAATAGTTTCAGTTTCTAAATCTGCCTGTAAAATCACTGATGCCCTAGAGGCGAATCTTAAAAGAATGTAGAGTTGGCAACTGGTCCCGAGTAACCAGTTACCAAGCCCTAACTGACGACAATGACAAATGATTGCCATTTATCTACTACAGTCAAGGTAAAGAGAACATTGTTCTCTTTGTTTGAAATACAACTGAATAGAACCGTCAGAAAATGCACTCAAGTTACAATTACAGCATGCTATCTTAACTAACAACTGTTTTAATGCATGAATTTCCTTAAATCTTCAGACGTTATTACAGCATTAGTGTTTATTTATTAGCATATAGTTGTATTGTAAGTTTATTTAGAAATTAAATAAATATAAGTAAAAGTTATAATTATAGCAAGTTAAAGTATGTTTTTAGCATTAACATAAAGTTGAAGTAAAAGTACTATTAAAGTAAAAGAATCTTAAAAGCATGCAGAATGTAATACAATGCATCAGCTCAAACATAGTAATTAATTAATTTCTATATAACTGTGGATCATTTTAATTATTTATATACTGCAGGGCAGCTTTATTTATAATATTGTAGTAAAATAAATTAGAAGATATAAAATAAATGAAAAGTAAAATATTGGCATTGGGAAGTAGAAAGAAGAATAGCAGAGAAACATTTACCTTAACATTTACCATCTATTGTGATGTGTAACATATTTGATAGATGTTTTAAATTTTATGAGTTTTTGAGATCTTTTGCATCATTTTGCATCATCATTTAGATTTTTTCCACCTGAAAAAAGTGAATGAATTGTACAAAACATTTTAAGCAACAAAGACAAAGACATGCACTTAGTGGGGATAGGTTAATTGAAAAATCTAAATTGCCCATAGGTGTGAATGCGAGCGAATGATTGTCTGTCCCTGTGTGTTAGCCCTGCGACAGACTGGCGACCTGTCCAGGGTGTACCCCACTTCTCGCCCTATGACAGCTGGGATAGGCTCCAGCACCCCCCAGCGACCCTGAAAAAGATAAGCGGAAGCGAATGGATGGATTGATTTTAAGCAACAAATTGCATAAAAATGCTAGAAATTTTAAACAAACTCAAACTCATATATGTGAACTGATGTTTAATTCTGTATGTTTTTTGGACATTTCACTGCATAACTTTAACAGTTATGATATATTTACTTATTTACTGTAAAAGAGATGCCAACACCAATTCTTTTTCATAACATAGAGCTCATGAATGAACTCGGATTCACTTCAGTTTCCAAAAATGAAAGTACATGGCAGTTGTACCAGAATACAAAAGCTGGATTTCCTCATCTAGGACAGCATAAGGACAAAGCCAGAACAACAGAGTGAAATAAAACTCCACCCCAATGCTGACTCACTCGACTTGAGACAACCAATAAATGTGAATTCACAGATTCACTTGAGTTGTTCTGCAGAGAATACAGACACACGCTGACAGACAGTTACTTTACTATCAGCATAAAACCAGGAAGTCTGGAAACAAGGAGCACTCCTGATACTGTGAGTACTAGAATGTTTGTGGAGGTCACTGAGGATTAGTTAGACAAGTGAACTTTATTTTCAGGACATTTTCAGATTTATTTAACATGTTTATCTGCTCTGCTTAAAGCTTCTTTCAAAGAGAAAATGACCACACAGTCAGAGGACCATCTCTCCTGTCCTGTCTGCCAAGACATCTTTGATGATCCTGTTATCCTGTCATGCAGCCACAGCTTTTGTAAAGCCTGTCTGCAAAGATGGTGGCTTGACAAACCAATAAAGCAATGTCCGGTTTGTAAGACGGAATTTTTACAGAATAATCCACCCCGTAACCTGGCTTTGAAGAACCTATGTGAGGCCTATTTACAGAACACAGATCAGAGTACTTCAAGAGGTTCCCAGACACTTTGCACTGTGCATTCTGAGAATCTCAGGCTCTTCTGTCTGGACCATCAGGAGCCAGCGTGTGTTGTCTGTCGAGATTCAGCAGTGCACGTCAACCACAGATTCAGCCCTATCAATGAAGCTGCACACATTCACAAACAGGAGCTCCAGGAATGTCTGAAGCCTTTAAAGGAGAAACTGAAGCTCTTTGAGGAAGTTAAAGGAAAATGTGTTCAAACAGCAGAACACATTAAGGTTCAGACGCAGGAGACAGAAAAGCAGATTAAGCAGCAGTTTACCAAACTACGCCAGTTTCTACAAAAGGAAGAGGATGCCAGGATCACTGCTCTAAAGGATGAAGAGAAGCAAAAAAGTCAGAAGATGAAGGTAAAGATTGAAACTCTGAGCAGAAAGATAGCAGATCTTTCAGGCACAATTAGAGCCACAGAGAGAGAGGTGAGAGCTGAAGACATCTCTTTCCTACACAACTACAAGGCTGTAGTAAAAAGAGTCCAGCAGCACTCCGTGCTTCAAGTTCCTCAACTGGTCTCAGGTGCTCTGATTGATGTTGCTAAACATCTGGGCAACTTGTCTTTCAACATCTGGAGCAACATGAAGGACATTATTTCATATACTCCTGTGATTTTGGATCCAAACACTGCTCATCCAGATCTCATCTTGTCTGAAGATATGACCAGTGTGAGACGTGCAAGGAAACAGAAGGTTCCTGAAAACCCAGAAAGGATTTATCTCTATCCTTCTGTCCTTGGCTCTGAGGGCTTTAACTCAGAGATTCACAGCTGGGATGTGGAAGTTGGAGCCTGTCCAGTCTGGGCACTGGGAGTCTTTGCGAGATCTGCCAACAGTGAAGACAAAAAATGTAATTTATTAAAACTTGTTTTCTGTGATGGTGAGTACACAGCAAACTCCAGTGAAGGCCCCCCAACTGTTCTCTCAATAAGAAAGAGATTTCAGAGGATCAGAGTTCATCTGGACTGGGACAAAGGAAAACTGTCATTCTCTGATCCTGACACTGACACACACATGCACACCTTCAGACACACTTTTACTGAGACACAGTTTCCATATTTTAACTCAGTGAATCCACACCCACTAAAGATATCACAATGTCCTCTCAGTGTAGTTATGTAACGTGTGTGATGGTTGTTGTTGACGATAATCTTTTATCTTTTTATGGTCTCAAGTTATTCTGTCACACTCACTTTGACACGCTTCATGCAATGATCCCAACACAAAGAATGTAGACCTGGTTGTTGGTCCTGTGCGACCAGTCACCCGTCAGGAAACTCCTGCAAGTGTACCATAGATTTTATAAATGATGATGTAACAACTGTCATTGTTTGGTGGACTACTATTTTAAAGGTATGTCCTGAAGCAAACTTAATATTATAATACATGAAAACAATCCATCCATTTTCTTCTACTTATCCAATAAGCAAAGGGAGATGCTATTTTAGTAATAAGATTTCAATTCATTTTTTTTAGTTAGGCTATAGTGATTCAATTATTTATATAGCGCCAAATCAAAACAAAAGTCATCTCAAGGCGCTTTATATTGTAAGGTAGACCCTAAAATAATACAGACGGAAAAAAACAACAACAATCAAACGATCCCCTATGAGCAAGCACTTTGGCAACAGTGGGAATGAAAAACTCCCTTTTAACAGGAAGAAACCTCTGGCAGAACCAGGCTCAGGGAGGGGTGGCCATCTGCTGCAACCATTTGGGGTGAGAGAAGGAAGACAGGATAAAAATGCTGTGGAAGAAGATTAATAACAAGTACAATTCAATGCAGAGAGGTCTATTAACATATAGTGAGTGGGAAAGGTGACTGAAAAGGAAAAATGTAATAAAAATGCAATAAACCCTTTCACAATAAAAATATGTTGTGCACCGCACTGACCACTAGGTTTGAGGGGACAGCCCCCCCAAAAAAGTAATTTTTGTGTTGGCTCAGGGTTTTTATGTTGTTGTTTTTTTGGTCTGGGAATGTATGTCACACCATTGTGTGGTCAAAGTTTTCCCCACCTGGCTTGCTTATGCCACACTGCAGTCTGCTGTTACACTCATTCTTACACTCATTCTTTAAGCAACAATGGTTTCCTGCTGTATGTAGCAGAGTGATGCCCTTGTCATGTTCCAATAGGTCTTTCGGCTTAATTGTTTTTAACCATTTGTTGATCTTCATATACAGGTGGGGCTTTTATCATTATAGATGTGCTCATGATAATTATTTGTATGTTATTTTTTTCCTAAGGGGAACAAGAGTGATCAGAAAAAGATGAACCTTTATGTTTTTGCTCTTTTATTTATGTAAGGAAGCATAAAAGGAAGTAACCGTACTTCTTCGACTTAAATTGCTAAATATCGATCTGTATGTTATGGTTTGTTTACGTCTGTGTTAAACTGCAAAGGAAACAGTGATCTGGTTATGATGTATAATGCAACAATAGATAAATACCTGATGTGCAGATGAAGCAGATTTCAGCTGACTGTCTGAACATGACTCCTTTCATTTCTTATTCTCTTAGCGTAGAAAGCAGCAGAGACCAAACGGTGGCAGCTGCATGGTGAAACTTTGTCTTTCTCTCCTTTGCTGCTCATTCTTGTCGGATTGCATTACAGGTGACAACAGCCAGCAGAGAGCTTCGGGTTCAGTCGATCTGCGGCTCAGGAGATTTAACCTGTAGCTGTAATCACTATCGACATCACAGCAGCTTCCTCCTTCCTGCTGTGCGCCTAAGTGTGTAAATGGGACAGTTCTCCCCAATTACAGCACTCGTTCCACCCAGGGGGCATAGCAAAATAAATTTGGACAGCTCTGAGAAGATACAGCAGAGGGTAAAGCAATGTTTCTCATTGTTTCTAATTACGGTTTCTAATTACGGTTTCTTTCTTGAGTCCTAAAGAATGTGCACTCTCCATTCCATTATATTATGAGGTACATAAAGGTAATCAAAACATTGAAAGTATCACTGATCAATGTGTCTCATCAAAATATTATATTCCTTTACATGTCTGAGAGATGTGACAGACTAAACATTGCTGCTTGATCAATCATGCTTGCAAGACTTTAATGTAAATAGACAATGGCAACTGCAGGGGTGTGTACAAGAATGTGTTACTCAATTTCACAGTTCTGCCTAACAGACAATGGCAGAGTTATTCATCTTTTGCTTCACAAAGTCTTGCAGATGTACATAGGTGAATGGTAGAGGGGGGAAAGCGTTTGGCAGAGCGCTCGCTGCACTCATTAGTGATGTACAATACCACTGATTTCCTTTCTGATCCGATACCAAGTAAAATTCAGTGTGGTATCAATGATACTGATCCGATACCGATACTTTTTACAAAAACTTGATGTGTTACTGTATTTCAAATTACAGCTTCATAATGATTACAGGACATCACACTACCTTTTCTTGTTGTTTATTTATAATAAAAAACATGAAGTTGTGTGTTAATTGACGCTACTGAATACATATATATTGTCACTTAACATATATATACTTGCCTGGACATTTCAACAAAAACATTCACACTTTCCCTCATTCACAGTAGTGCTGTGCCACACTACAAAATTTGGTATCGATCCAATACCAAGTTAATACAGGGCCGGTATTGCCGAAATCAGTACCAATACTTTTAAGTTATTCAGGCAGCTAATAGGGGGGGACAGTGTGCCATGACTTAAGAGATGAATTCTTAATTTGTAAATTATGAACACATTTCACTCACCACTACATCACTATGATTGTTACTTTCCACAATAATTAGTTAAAACAACAAAACACACCTCAGCTTTTCATGTGTTTTGAAACTGGGTTTTTCTGTCTCTAAAGCACACAAAAAGGTTCGGACATTTTTCATAGTGCATGTTTGAGGTTTATTTTTTCCAAACAAATAATTAACACAGTTCAGTGGGCTACATGTTGAATTTGAAGGATAAAAGCAAAGTATCGATCCAATCATGCTAGTATTGATCTGTTACCAATATTAGTGTTGGTATCGATACTATCGCTATTTGGATCGATCCGCCCACCTCTAGCGCTCATACTGGTCAACCGTGCCAGACTTGAGAGAACAAGAACTATAATACTGTAACCTCCCAGATACAGCATCCATGTTTTAATGTATTATGACACACTGTGTCATCCACTGTTGGCCACGCCCTAACCCATCTTAACTGGGCTTTGACCAGGCTGATTTTGTGTAGTCAAAAACCAGCACGAGATTGACACTGCACAATCCATTGCAGAAAATCATTACCAGAAAACTCAGTATTTGTGAATGATGGTTGGTAAAAGTGACCAGTTATATCTTTCGTTACCCCTGTTAATGGTCACCTCAGTGAATCACATGCCTCTACAGCACACTCTGCATGACCTCCTCCACTACATCCACATACTCCTGTTTTCTTCCTGCCTGGCATCTCCAAATTCAAGATCCTCCATCCAATATGTCCAGTATCCCTCCACATCAAATGTCCAAACCAACTCAGTCTAAGCTGTCTCACTGATGTATTCATGTCCACTGTTTATACAGTATTATATTGGCAACTTTTGTATTAATGGGATATAAATTTCAGCCAACAATGAGTGTTGTCTTGTCATCAGTTTCTCCCTAATGCTTACAAAAAAGTGACTGACGCTTTTTGCACTCTAACAGTTGTATGAAAAAACGAATCCCAAAGGCTTCTGCAGATGCTTATTACAAGCCACAGTAACATTTGTTGCAGTAAATCCCTCTACATCTGTCTTCCACCTGTCCATCAATTTTCTTAACTGTATATCTAACTATGGTTATGGAAAGTTGGGGCCTGTCTCAGCTGAAACTGAACCTTAGGCTATCTATTCTCTGGACTCTGAAGCTTCGTGCTCTTAGGGAAAAGTGCTAACCACCTAACTTCTTCCATACATAGGGAAATTATAATGTTGTTATAAAGACATTAAGTAAGAAGGAGATATGGGAGGAAGGAAAGGCTGACCTTGGACTTTACTTCATCGGCTCAAGCTATGCACACTATTCTTTGGAAAAGTTGCAGCATGTGGTAATTTCCATTGTTCTTTAAGTAATATTCTGCTTGGTTGGTGATAAACCTGGAGCCATCCCTCCAGCAGTTAGTAGTAGGTATTAATGAATAATACAAATTTCTTTGAAACTGGAGTCCTTCTTCTTCTGATTTTCTGCAATTTCTGAGCTTTGGAGAAAGTATTACAACTGAGAACATTTTTTAGCTTTTTAGCAGAGATCCTTCCCAGAAATCAGAAATTATTAATTAGTGGATTTATAATGGATTTACAGCATATGGGTTTACCAGCCAGTAACAACAGCACTATGGTAACTAAAGACCCCATGGTGCTTTTAGAGTATGTTGTTTAAACAGTTAATTTTTGTGCAATATTAGAGTAAAAAATGAGGGTGTTTTGATTATTCTACTGCTGAGGTAAAATGGTAAAAATGTCAAAGTAATGATGTCCACCCCTCTGTATTTATGTTTCAAACCATTCTGTTTCTCTGTCTGTGAGTTGCATTCAAGTATTTAATCTTTATAAGCACTGTGGCCTGAGGGCCAGAGTGTGTGTTAGAGTACGTGTGTGAACAGGTGAGGCAAATAGACTGTGACAGCAATAATGCTCTGTGTAATGGAAACAACCAGCACATCACAGTGGTGGTTCATTCTGCTCTCAGCTTCAGTTTGCTCTGTGAGTGTTACATTTAAAACTCACCTGTTCAGTCCTACATGGGTGGAGGTCTAATGGGTTCAAGTTGAAAGTGCATCAGTAGGCAGGAGAGCAAGACACAGCTGGATTTCCTCTATAGTTTTGAACTCGTCGATTTATTATTTCTGTATTTGTCTACAACCTGTGTGCAAATCTCCATAATTTATTTACTACAAAATTGCTTTATAGGTCAATTACTGTTTAGTAGACTGAGCAAGAGATGGTCTTTAGAGATACCTTAGTTCTGATACAGGAGCCAAAATGTGCAAACGTAGGGCCCAATCGTGGTCATTTACACTGTCAATGATTATTTATCTTGTGGAAATATTGGACAATATTTATATATCTCAATAAGATGATGCATGTCAAGATGGAGTGTGTCCTCTTTTGTATTTATTATGTCTTGAGCATGTCTTGAGAATCGTGGATCCATGGCGAGGACGATCACTGTTGATTAGAGCTAAAATGCAATTATGGAAAACTAGTAAAAGTGTTCAAAACAGGACATCCAGAAATAAAAGATGAAGAGTAGAAGATATGCAGGAAGTCCAGAAGAGCACAAGGAGACTGCTAAATTTCTGTTACATGTTTTCTGGACATGGTTTACTGTGTTAGTATGTTTATCTCAGACGGGTTTCTCAGTTTTGTTTCACTATAAAGACTTAATAAAAAAATCACATCTGTCAGTTGGCATCTCTGCAAATCAGAAATGTCCAGATCCAAATAATGAACATTTGTATGCCACAGAAATATATGTATTGTTTTATGTCAGTCTAACAACAAAAGCATTAGCAAGCTCAAGGTGTTAACAAATAGTTCATTGAAAAGCACTCCTGCTAACAACAAGCAACTGCTGCTCACAGCTGCTTAAAGCACTAAAGCAAAGCACACCACTGAGAAATTCTCTACAGGCAAACAAACACAGCTACTCACTGATAGTTTAGAAACACACCTCAAGCTCACCGCAGTACTCTGGCACTCACACTCTGAAACCGGGCAACTCGTCTTCTTGGCTTTTATAGCTGTGTAGTTAATTGCTGCGTGGGCTGGTTCCTCAGGAGAAATGGATGGCAGCTGAATCGGTGTGAGAGAAACACCGGCACACGGTAGGCCTGCTAGGGCCACAACAGGTGCAACGTTAAACTGACACTAATACAAACCGTGGAAAGCACGAAAAAACTGAAAAAAACAGATTTAATCTCTGCTGGAGACTCACATTATGATCCTGTGTTCTTTTAAACATGCTAGTTTCTCAATTAAACATATTCCTACTAGAATTATAACAAAAACATGGTCTTAATGGGAAATAACACCAACAAAATAAATGGAACAGCGAAACAACTGCAACACTCTTCTCAATTCATCTCCACCCCTCCACCCTGAAGCCATCTAAGCCTTTCCCACCAGCCACTTCTCCCCTCTCCCTTAGCTCCACGTCTCCTCTGCCACATGATGTTCATCTCTAAAAGCTCAAAGTTTAATTATTCAGTGTTATGGGGGGTGAAGGAGACAGTTTGATGCTTGCTCCACACGTCTGAATTAAGAATCCACCAAGGTCACAAACACGAGTTTCCAAGATATTGCGTGGTGAACACAGCTCAGTCTACACTGCTTGTTAATAAATTCACTGATCCTGTGTGCTGTGCCAATTTGTTTGCTGCATAAATAATCGGAAGGTCATGCAAAGTCACATGTGTATATATAAGGATGTATGTATTTCTACAAGCATTTAAGTGGAAACAAATCGGATTTTGCTTTATGCTGAATCGTTCCATCCAACCTTCTTTTTACTGCTGTAGACTTGAAAAAAATGCACTCAAAGGACAAACAGAGGATCAAAACCACTCCTTTCCCCATATGGGCAGTAGAGCGGTTGTATGGATGTGAAGCTTAGAAGCAACTCGCTAGCTTACCTTTTTCTAAAGACTGCTCAGAAGTGGAAACACGTGCTTCACTGACTGACATGCTGAGAGTTGAAAACTGATGCTTTGAAGCATCAGTCAAGATTCTTCTAGTCAAGCTTTCATTTATCCATGTGACAACATGCACGCGATGCTAATGTTTAACTCATGAGCTCTGATTCCCTTTCTGCTGACCCAGCCTTTCCCTTTATAGAACAGGCCCTTGTGAGTAACATGTGTGTAACATGGGTTCAGTGCTGCGGAGAGTGAGAGATGTTTGACACACAGATGGATCCGGTAAATGGCTGTGTTGTGATTGGTAACTCTGTTGGTAGCCTTATGTGACTTAAAATACACCCAACCACCAATCAGGCGCAGATGGCAAAGAGCCTCGAGAACACTGTAACTTTGAAAAGTCATAGCTGAAAAAAAATTGCTGTGAATCAAATCATTTCAAATAAGTAGCGATCAGCATATCAGCTGCATAATGTTGTGCTTGAAGCAAACAATAACTAATCTTCAGAAACAGTCGGTGTCACTTTGTCCTACTCTCTCTAATTAAGTCCTCGCGTCAGCCGCTAATAGACAGTCACGGATGAACATGCTTACGAATGATGTTCACGGCTCACTTATAAAAAATTCAGCTTATATACCCATGTGCATAACATGGCATTTTACATTAGAACCAAAGCTCTGTGAACTTCATCATTTATGAAAGAGGTATCAATATTGCAGAATTGTGAATATCAAAATGTGAGCTGTGGGGAATCTTTGGTAACTAAAAACAAAAACAAAACCCCTGAGAAAACAATGACTTCTAAGACAGAGCAGGTCAGCCAAAATGTGATTAGGTGATATGAAACAGGCCTGTCAGAGAATAAACAAAGACAGAAAAACAAAATTACAGATAAGGAATCATGCATTAGTGTAATGATGAGGTAATGCTTCTCAGTATCCTTGTCTTTGATCCAAATGACAGGGACTGAGCACAAAAACACAGTGCAACATCAAACAAAGGACACCCCTGAGGATCCAGCAGCAATGACTTTTCTGGCCTAGCAGCAATAAAAGTACATTTGGTACTCATTATCCATAATGTGCATTACATGTTTTGTTTTGTTTTTTTGAGTGTGGTTATTTTAGACTTCCTTTTAAGCTTGTACACCAGGATCCAGAGGGAGACATTTCTGTCCAGAGGAAATGTTGCCCTGACATTTACAGCATTTATTAATTTCCATAGAAATAAACAAGAGACACTGTCTGTATAAAAACATATATATTTTTGGCTTGGCGTTTTTAAAATGTAGTGGATATAAAAAGCAATATCCACCAAAAAATCAAACTAAAAAATGTGGACTCCTGGGACAAAAACCAGAGAAAACTAGTTGCAAGGAAAAAAACATCTTTTAAAAAAAAGGTACCATTAATGTCTCCAGGGCAGTTTGAAATCTGCCCTGAGGTACATTTGAGAGGAAAAATGTACAGTTGTTAAATCAGCCACCTGCTCTTTTCAAGTCTATTTATCTGCACTCATCATTATAATTAATGCATCAGATGTCACGGACTTGGAAAGCAGATACGTTTGCCTGTCAACGAGCCTCTCACTGTGATTTAAACTCCTGATACAACCCTAGTGACGCGTGCCAATAGAAGTGCTTATATGGATCTCAGCACAGTTCATCTGAATGAACAAATAACCAGACCCTGTACAGCCCGTAATCTTCACGACAGCTAGAACGTCTGTAATTACACAACATCGTTGAATCCATGAAAATGATTTGAGATAATTACTTCAGCTGTCAGCTCTGCTCACCACTGTTTGAATATTGATCTTTTCCATTTTTTTTATAATCCTCTCTTTCTTTATGCCTCGTTCATTGTAAATGTGTTGCCATTCAACATCCAGTTCAATTCACAACTGTTACAGAATAGGGTATTGTCAATAGATAGTGCCTAAAAAATATATCTGTTTCTTTATTCATTGCACTATATGTTTTTTTCCAGATTACAATGGGCCCTTTATACCAGCGTAAAGAGCAGATCTTTTTCCACATTTAGTGTCTTTAACGTTGGAGCTGTAATACACTGAAATTAATGAGAAGCGATAATCACTCTAGATTTATAATTTTTAAATGTGCATTGTTGTTGTTCAAAGGGTTTGTTGTTTTTATCTATACAATATTTTTCTGAACATAAATCAAGCTCACTTTAGTTCATAAACATAACAACTAAGCAACAGTGAAAGTAAAAAGGTACTTGGGAAAGAACTGAACCCAAACAGGACAGAAAGAGTCTCATAAGAGATATGCCCTCGCCACCTCACAACTTCCTGATGCAGAATTTTATGTCAAAATTGGGGTTGCCACGATTACGTCGACTATCAGGAATAAGTAGTAGGATTTAAGAGTGTTAAAACAGACTGAAACAGAAGATGGCAGCAATGGATCTACAAGGACGCCAAAGAAGAAGAAGAAGCAGTATCCGGTATCATAGCTGTGTCCAAATTCAAGGGCCGCATTCTACAGAGGTCATATTTGTAGGTTGATTACATCACAGCAACGCGACAAAGGCTGTCCAAATTCGAAGACACTGATAAATGCGTCCTCCTTTTCCCCAGATTAGAAGGATGGGTCGGGTGTATCCGTCATGGCCCCAACCTATCCCAGAATTCATAGTGCGGCCCAGCCAATTCCAGTTTCCAACAATGGCGGCAGCTACTTATTTTCAATATTACTCCTTCTGGGTCACAAAATAAACTTGTTTCATACCCAGTAAATCAAGGCACTAATGCCAAACAATGGTGATGACAATAGTGATGAGACACAGACACGTTTGTCAAAATGTGTTCTTTGATGCGCCACAATGAGAATGTGTTGTATAAGGTTGATGATCAAATTAGCCTTTGGCAGTTTGTTGTTTACCTTTTGAATCCCTTGTTTTCACTGTCAGACAAAGCACACAGAAAAACTACTATTAGTTATTAAAATGGTTGTGGCTTCAGTTAAAATATAGCCCTTCACTAACACTAATCGTGCATATTTAAAAATATATATACCTAATGCATTTAAATATGACAAGTCGTCCATATTTGACAAAATAGAAGTGAAGACCTCTTTCACTGGCACCAGAAGCAGGTGTAACACCATACAGATTCCAAAAGACACTGTTAGCCCATTTACGACATAGTTCTTAGGGTTTTCCATTAGGTGGTAGTACTTGGCATCAGGTACTTTTTTAGTACCTATTTGGCTGCAGTTCCAAGCATTCTGAGGCAACCTATCAAGAGACGGTATAACACATACTGGCTAGTCAGGGGTGTCATGTGTTGAGTCGTGCGAGCTTCTCCTTCACAAAAATCAAAACAGCCATTTTTGAAACCTGGCAACACCATGGTCCCTGAGTCTGACAAAAAGCCGAGTCTGATTTTTAAACCATGGACCAAGCAAACACTGGCTCCAGACAGCAGTTTTTGCTGCCACATACCGAAAGGGGAAGTTTGGATGGTTGCTATGGGCAGTCTCACTGCCTTAAAGAAAGAGATATTGCAGCAGACAAAAACAAACTAACAAAACACCATTGCCCCTAAACACAAGACGGAAAACTATAAAAATGCAAGGATGTAATTTACTTCAGCTATCGGTGAACAAATGCTAATCTGACTTATTTTCATTTTAATTTGCATATTTTCTCTTTTACAACATCCGCACAAATAAACCTTTTTGAAAGATGACTGAACAGCTCGTTCTTAGTCTCTATGGAGCAGAGCTGCACAGAATGCATCAGTGCACTGTTCACAACAATGTCTGCCAAAACTAAAGAGCAAATAATACATGAAGTGTTGCAAACTCATAAATAACAGGAAAATTGAATTGTGCGTCCGAAATAAAGAAAATGGTCTGAATGTTAAGGATACGCTACATTTTAATAATGGCTTTAGGTAGAATATAAACATTTCTAAACACCTTAATTGTTAAAAAGATTCCATTGTGGAAAGCATTAACTAAATTCTTCTTTTTTACACTATAACAGCAAAAATGGGCAATGGATGTAAATCTGACTTCCAGCTCCTTTCCCAGAAACAATGCCTTCATTATTTCTGTAAAAGTTTGCATGTTTGTGTTTTCCAATGCAAAAAAATAATCATTTTGAATTTTTTTTTAATTTTATTTTTCTATTTACTGACAATTTTTGTTTCCTGCATTGGAATACAAAAACAAAAGATGACTGCTGAAAGACTGCTAGCAGACCTGTTCCATCTCAGTGACACCTGAGGGATATTTAATGGGTGTTGATTGGGTTGTTTTTTGTTACTTTAAAGGACACATCAGGATTTTGTAATGGGAAATAGAAGGAAATACTTTATATGTATGCTGTTTGGTTTAAGTGAAATGTATTATGTTACCTTTTTATATAGCGGTCTATGGTTCGATCGAATGGAAGTACATCCAGCCATCAAATCTGATTTGACATTGTAGATTGATCCAATTTTGTTTTTGTTTTTTTCTGTTTCTTTTTTGTTGTTTTTGTTTCCTGTTTGGGGGGTGACAATAATTCAGAGTAATCATGCAAATTGATACAGTAAATATTCACTTGTAACATGTTTATGGATGATTAAACCTACCATAGAGGCTCTAGAAGGGTTACAAGACACCATCGATCATCACAAGTCACACATCGTTATTGCCACAGGCTAAGGATGCAAAAGTTGCCACCATCACCGAGGGAGCAAATTTCGCTGGCTGACTGGCCAGGCTGCACCCCCAGGCTGTGTGTGTTTCTGCTGAGCGGGAATTTTCCTCCCAAAACTGAGAGGTTTGCTGGGTGAAGACCTCGGGCAAAATAGTGCGTTGTTTATATGCGGTTTATGCATCAGAAACTATTCAATAAACTGCAGTTTTCATAGACAGAGGAGTTAAGATAAGAAACACTGGAAATATAAGAAAGTGGAGTCTCTTCTTTGCATCTGTGCTTGGATTCTCAGTCTGGGTGTTTGGCTAGCTTTTCTTATAGTGTGTAACATGTGTCTACTGTAAAATGGAAAACTTTTTTTAATACAGCCAATCAAACTATACTCTTATAGTTCGTGCAGCAAACTGTTTATAAACTGTTATAGCAAACTGTTATATTTTCTATCTATTGCGCAGGTATGTCCTATGCCCAGACTAGACAGTTTGCGGCTCTGTGAATTGTTAAATTAAGAAGCATTTGAAGCTGATATTTTCTATCTCTTTGTGCAGGCCAGGGCCTACTATACACCACAGCCTAAAGGCAGAGTTGGCTTGCTGAGGCTGGGGTGATTGCCGGCTTATTACTTACAGGGTGGTGGGTCTGGGACGACGACTCCTGTTTCCTGTCGGAGTTGTCAGCGTGTGAAGTGTAGCTGATTGTGACTTAGCTGGCCCTGGCCTTGCACTGTGTGTTTTATCCCTTTTGCCAGTGGGGCACTGGAAAGCTTTATCCCTCCAATTTTTTAACATTGTAGAAGATATTGTTTCCTATTGATCTCAGCAATTTGACTAACAAAGTCTATTTTAGAATGTTATTGTTAATCATCTTAGAATCTGTGTGTTACAAATGATTTCAGCTTTGCGTCATAAGTACAGTAGGAAGTCTCACTGAGTGACACAGCAGTCTGCTACTCAACCAGCTTTCAGCGTGATCAACAACACAGTGTAATTACTGCTGCCGCCTTCTTTTTATCTAACATCTTAACATATGCACGTCTTACTTTGAGGTTGTTAAACAAATCACCAAACACAGACTCGCTGTGCACTGCACATCAGTTTGCAGGCTAGATAACTAATTAGCTGCAAACATTAAAAGCATGTAACTCTTATCTACATATACTTGTAATACCACTCTGGCTGCCCAAGACAAATATCTACAGTAAAGGTACTTTCACTTAGTCTCTTATCCCTTGCAGTTTAACACCAGCAGTCTTGCAGCCTGCTAGCTGCTGTCAGTCAAATGCAGAAACCAACAGAAAGACGTTGCTCTGAGTTATCAGTAAAGTCCTTTTTTCTTCCACACTCTTGTGTTTACTTTTATTGCAGGTTTTTAACCATGTGAACTTTCCTTGTCTGCCTTCTGATTGCTGCTTGTTCTGAAAGCAAGGTGTTGCTGAGTATTCTCATGTGTCTTTAGAGCTCACCTCACTGTCACGCTGAGACTTCAGTTAAATTCATACAGATCAATGAAAGTATAAAAGCATCCCACTCTTTGTTCATGAACCCACACCAACATCCTTTGACCTAAAAAAAATTCTTCCTGACGTACAAGTTAAAATGAAAAACACAGCGGTGATGGATTCCTCTGATCTGATGGTAGAGTTCAACGGCAGTACTGCACTCCCAATACCGAGCTCCCATAGTTCATCGGGGGCCTTGATGCGCAAAACTGCTGCTGTGTGCAGTATCCCATCATGAGTTTGATTCATCAAACACAGCCACACATGTGCAAAAATAAATATAGTCTTCACTGGATATATTTACTCAGCGAGAACTGAGAACTCAACAAGGCAGCTTGATTATACAATGAGATTAGAACAGTTTCTACTACAGAAACTGAATCTGAGTAGTGCTCACAGAACATACTTGGGTAGAATTGTTTTTTGCAGTATGCTGTGGTTCATTGTCCATATGTATGTGTGTAGCATTGTCTGATGAGTTTTGCGGCATTTGGCTGATTCTGAGCGAAGAATCACTTTCATCCAGCTGCTTTGTTCAGCAGTCACATCATCAGTAAACACTAGTGATCTGGTTCCACTGGAAGACATGCATGCCAGAAATGTCCAGAATCTATTGATTCATTTTCTTCAGAACTGTCGGGGGCTAGAGCCTGCCTAGTTGTTAGAGGCAGAATACATGCAAAACACATCGCCAATCTAACATTCATATAGACAGACAATTATTTACAGTTCACAGTCACGTCGATGGTCAGATTTAGAATCACCAATTAACCTCATACAAGTCTGTAGACTGTGTTAGGAAGACAGAGTATGCAGGGAGTAGCCACGTAGACAAAAGGATGACATGCAAACACAGGAACTTCTTGATGTGGGGCGATACTGCTAGCCATCATGCTACCCCTGTGCTCACTCTATTAGATGTTTTCTGTCAGAGTCTAACCTGCTCTTCTCAAGTGTAACCAGTGACTTTCACCTTGCTGTAACGCCTCTGTATTTCCATTCATGGTGGTGTCTGTAGATTGTAGACTTTGACAATGACACGCCTGTCTCTTGGAGAGTGTGCTTTACTTGGCTACATGTTGTAAAGCTTTCTTTCCCAGAAAGGAATACTGTAATTATCCACTTCAGATGACTTCTGTGGTCTTTCAGGCCTTTTGATGTTGCTGAGCTGACTAGTGTATTCGTTCTTTTTGAGAATGTATCAGATTGTTGATTTAGCTGCTCCTGAAGTTTTTGCTTCCTGTTTGATGAGTTTATTTATTTTATCTTCTAATGATGGCCTCCTTCACTTGCACTGTCATTTCTTTCTGACCTCTTAGAAATCATGTACTTAATGGTTACAGCTGTTTTTTGTGAAAGTGAGTTATTGGTTTAGTAATTTTCTGCATCCTGAAAACTCCAGAGACTGTCTATTTAAGGCTGTTGGAATTCTACATAGGGACAAAAAGCAGCATTACAAAAGATCATCGCTGTTTCAAACATGTATCAAACTAATTTTAACTGTTAGACAAAGATAACCGGAGTAAATAAAAATTCAGTTTTTAAATAATGATTCAATTTATTAAGAAATATAAATGCTGCCTAACCCTACATGGCCCTCTGTGAAAAAGTAATAACCCTCTATTGTTTCAAAACATTCCTGTAGCCACACACAGGCCTTATTACTGCCATACAATTGAATTCAATTCAATTCAGTTTTATTTATACAGCATCAAGTCACAAAAACAGCCACCTCAAAGCATGTTATATTGCAAGGCAGACCCTACAATAATACAACAGAGAAAGCACCAACGGTCATATGAGCCCCTATGAGCAAGTGCTTTGGCAACAGTGGGAAGGAAAAACTCCCTTTAACAGGAAGAAACTTCCAGCAGAACCAGGCTCAGGGAGGGGCGGCCAGTGGCCACTACAAGGTGGGGTGAGGGAAGAAGACAGGACAAAAGACATGCTGTAGAAGAGATACCTGTTGAATTACCTGTCATGTTTGTTTGTTTTTTAACAAACATGCAATCTGTGATTTTTTTTTCTTTAGCTATATTTACATTCCAGTTTCTGCAGCTATGAAGAGTAGACAGGCAGTTGACCTGGATGATAGTGTCTAGCATAGAGGAAGTGGACTTTTTCGTCAGATTGTCTAACACAAGAGGATACCTGAGGTATGGAGAAGAAGTGTACCGACACCAATTTTCAAGACCAAGGTTGATGTGTAGCGCTTTATAGACTACAGAGTGATAACGCTGATTAGCCATATCATGAAAGTACAGGAAAGAGTAGATGAAACTAGGTTAAGAGAGTTGGTGATCAGTAAGCATGACGATAAAGACCTCTATAGATGTGATTTTTGCCCCTTCTTGTTTGCTGTTGCCCCAGTCTGCATGCCAAATATGCTTGGGCAAGATACTAACTCCAAGTTGCTTTCCAATGCATCCATGGGAGTATTAATGTGTGTGAATATTAGATAGAAAAGTAATTAAGCAAAGAAGGAAGTGCTCGTATTAATGGGTGTGAATGGGTGAATGAGGCATGTTGTACTTTAAATGCTTCAGGAGAGTAGAAAAGCACTACATAAAAATCAGTCCATTTAGCATGATTAAAGGACAGCAGCACGAGTGAAAGGCAAGATTTACAAGATGGCGGTGAGACCTGCAATAATGGATGAAAAAGACAGGAGGTGGCAGAGCTGAAGATGCTGAGACTTTCACTGGGACCATGATGGGCAGGTTTGAAATGATTACATCAGAGGAACATCTCAGGTGGAGATGGTTTGTTGACTAAATTAGGGAGGTAATGGTTTGGACATGCGCAGAGAAGGAATAGTGCATATTCGACAAAGGATGTTAAATATGGAGCTGCAAGGCGCCGGTTTAGCTCAGTCGGATGAGCAGATGACCGCATAGCTGAAAGCGGCCAGCCCAGGGTTGAGTCAAACCCGTGACCCTTTGCCACATGTCTTCCCCTCTCTCTTTCCCTCCACTTTCCTTTTGATTTGTTATGTATCTATCCAATAAAGCCAGTTAAAGGGCCAAAAAATAAACTTTAAAAAAATCAAAAAAATATAGAGCTGCTGAGCAGGAGGAAAAGAGGAGGTTTGTGGATGGAGTGAAGGAGGATATGCAGAGGGTTGGTGGAACAGAAGAGGGTGCTATAGGGTGAGATGGACCTGGATGATCTGCTGTGACGATCCTTAAAGGAAGCAACCGAATAAGAAACAAGATTTACATTCCAGTTACTGCCAGATTACGACTGCACAGATGTTACTGAAAAAAAAAAATTAATTAAAACAGGACAAAGAATCTCTGGTGACATGTGACGGTGTGACAAAAACTAACAACAGCCTTGCAGGTCAATCTGCCCCAAAAATGCAAAATGGTACCTGTGCAAAAGAAGTAAAGTAAAACAAAATAATCAATTAAAATGGAATAGTTTTTCTTTCAAGCAACAGTCACCAGCAAAGAGAGTGACTTCGGGGGCTGATTAATACTTTATTACCTGCCTGCTGTTAAACAGCAAACATCCATCTGCAGTTAAGCTTACAATGAACTGCACTTCATTTAAACAAGTCAGATGTTTTATGTATCTTAATATTTCAAGCTGGATGTTTGTTGTTTTATTATTTAGATAAGATCCATTTTCTTCATCTGTGTTTCTGAAAGACGTCTTGTGTCTAAATTGGGGACAATAACACCTATTATTACACACAATACAATCTTTTTTTGAGTTGTCCCTATTTATACTTTTTTCAAAATATGTTGGAGGTCATAGTTTATTCCAGGTTGTATTGAATGGATTTGTTTATATTTGGGTTTTTATAGCTTTATGCCTGCAGAGAATTTTCCTGTTTCTGTGTTCACAATTAAAAACACAAGTCCCACAATTCTATTATGTCTGTATTTTAATCTAATATTTTGTATTTTTCCCCTTATATTTATTTATTTATTTATTTTACTATGACCTTTGTAAGTGAATTCTATTTTTTTAAACTCTGCTTCCACCTTCTGGAGTTTGCAGGTACAACACCTGCAATGTGAGAAAATTTACTCTCTGTAATCATTCCTTCTGTTCATGTTGTTGATTTTAAAAAAAAAACAAAAAAAACAAACTCCTTTCTAATATGCATAAAGGGCAAAGGATGGAGATCCTAAGGTTAAAATGAAACTTCCTTGTTGCCACTTTGACAAATAAAGTGAGTAAAATAATAGAAGAAATCACATCTTTTCATCATGAATATGTCTTCATGTAGAAACAGTTTAAGGGGGGACAAAGAAAACTCATAACTACTATATTGACTGATTTTTTTTTTATTAAAAAGGTAAAAGCCTTCGATTTCACCACAAAACCCTCACAGTTTATTAATTTTCAGCACACAAATCAAACTATCCATCCATTCTCTTCTGCTTATCCTTATAAGGGTAGCGGGGGAACCAGGCAACCAGACAGAGGCTGAAAAATCAAAATGGAAAAAAAAAGATGAAATTAATTTTTTTTTTTAAACAAAGCAGAAGAGAAGCAAATATCAACATATCAACATGCGTCATTCCCATTTATAGTGTACATGAGATGCCACTACAGCTATGGGCAAACACAGCAGGTCTCAGTTTTCTGGTACTGAGACCCATTTAAATTAGAAGATTTTAGATGCTCTGCCACCTGGTCATTAAATCTTGTGTTTCTGGACCGCTACATTGTAATGTGTTTTCACTGAGGAATGATGCCATTGGATGCCTGCCTCTGTAAAAGTAGATTAAAGATATTTTTAAAATCTACTCTCAAATTATGACTTAAATAAGTGTATTTATAATCACATTACCATCATTTCAGTCGTTCACAGTGTCATAGGTTAGCCTAGAGGGGAAAAAGTATAAAATACCAGCAGACAGAAGTGTGACATCAGCCTCTGCAATCTAGGTCAAACTGTCTGAAAATCCCTGGAGTAGCCACTAAGTGGGGCTATTTTCAGAATTGAAAAAAATACATTTCATTTATTGCAAGAAATCTTATCAGAAAGCAACTGTAAGAATAAAATCTGTAAATAACATTTTTGTGTAATTAACGACGGAATGTTAAAAATTAACGTTACTTAACCAAAAAAAAACTTGTGTAAATAAGTTGTGTAAGATTTATGTCAAGTTAGCTAGCAGCTTATACATCCGGTGTGCGTTTGTAGTTACCTTCACAATAAGAGCGGACAGTATGAAAAACACAAATGTATGTTGTCACGATACTGAATGCGATATGTTACTTATTGCCACTGAAGTACGCCGATATTCTCGACTTGTTAATGTATGTATTTCAAAGTAAACAAATTAGCAAAATTGTCTTATTTCTTTCTTATGTTTTAAATTATGAAACTATGTATATTTATACTATATAATGTTTTATGTAATACTAGGATGGTGTCGTGGTTAGCACCATTACTTAACAGCAAAAAGGTTCTAGGTTTGAATCCACTGTCCAGTTCGGGCCATATGTGTCTGGGTGGGTTTTCTCTCCAGGTAGTCTGGCTTCATCCCACAGTAGAGTGGCATGCATAATAGTTTAACTGATGATTCTAAACTGTCTGTAGCTGTGAGTGGTTGTCTGTCTCGCTGTGTTAGTTCTGTCCAGGCAGTACTCTGCCTTCACTGTGTGAAAGCTGGAATAGGCTTCAGTACCTTATGACCCTGAAATGAATACTGAATGCCCTGGATATTCATTGGTAATCTTGTCCATCCCGTAAACAGTCTTTGGAAAGACTGTCAGCATCTTCAGCTCTGCCAACTTCAACTCAACTGCCTGTCTTTTTTTAGTGCCATTGTCTCCAAGCCATACATCAAAGTAGGCCTTACTACCATCTTGTAAAGCGTCCCTTAACTCTTGTTTCTTATCCATCTGTCACAAATCACCTATTTCACTTGATTCCACCCACTCAGCCCTGCCTGCACTCTCTTCTTTGCTTCTCTTGTGCACTGTGCCTTGCGTTGGATGGCTGACCCCAGGTATTTAATCCCTTCTACCTTTGCTACCTCTGCTCCTCGCAGCTTCTACTGACCTCTGTAATATTGTTACTTATATAAACCGACTGCATACAAATAATGCTAAACTCAAAATAAATCTAGAGTAATTTGAATGTGATCAGTATTCAGTAATTCTCTTCTATTTTTCATACATTGTAGCTATTGAGGGCTGGATCTCAGAGATTTTATTTTGACAGATGATCCGAAGGACCTGTGTAATTAGTAATAAAAGCGCTTCACACAGCCAGTCTTTATTTTGAAGGTTAAGACCGGAACAGGCTGTTTATCTGCCTCAAGTTCTTCCAGAGCAGAGCGAGAACCGCAAAGAAGATGGCGGCGTTACGAGCGGTGGTGCTATCGGGGAACGGGAGGGCTCTCCTCAGCACCCCGAAAACTCTCAGGACCTCCAAGGTAGTGCGATAGATGAACATAGTATTCATCACACATGAGCAAACGTTTTAGGACACAGTTTTATAGAAAAGTGCTGCTGTGAGGTGTCCTGGCAGCGAGCTAAGGTTAGCTTGGTGCGGGGTGAGACAAGGTCACTCGTGTTCCCACACTTTTTAGGATTCTAACAACAACTGTAGTTTTAATTTCTTAAATGATTTATCGCGCATAACCGCTTGATAGCGATACGGCGTCGGTATCTCCGAAATTAAACCCCATAGACAGTTTAAAGCAGGTACTCCTCAATGTGTTTGGGAAGCTAGCCGGTGAGCTAAACCATGATGTCGTGTCCATCACCCGGCAAACGTGCAACGTGGTTAAAATATACGTTGGCCAACGATGCATGGAGATTAACGTGAATTGTCTGACCACTGTTTTTGTGCATATTTAAACTCAGCTGGCGTGGGTCGCGATTGTTGACTTTCTGTCAGCAACGACACTCCTAAGGTAGCTGAGCTAAACAGCTTGCTAAAGAGTTAGCCTCTCAAGGACTGAAAGGACTTCCGGTGAATAAAAGCCGTCCTCAGCTGCATATTGCTAAAATTCCAATCGCCAAGCTAAATATCTGTTCCCTGTCTACAATTCACCGATACGCGGTTCAGACTGTGGATATAACCGAGAAGAGCTTACAAGCTGAACGTAATGGTCATTTAGCCCCAACTGAACTTGTGACCTGGTTCAGGGACAAGGGGACGATTTTTAGCTTTAAGTTCTTTGAGATCGTTTTGTTTTGATTATTGAGGATATAATTTTCAGACTACTATATTGATTTTCTTCTTTAACTGAAACGAAATACCCTAATGTTGCAAAGCATTATTTTATGTCAGAAGTGGAGGTTGTTGTTATGTTTGTTTTGTCGACGTGAGGATGCTGTTATCTGATGCAGTCCCTATTCTACTCTGCATAGGTGGGATTTAACTGCTTCTCCACCTGCTGCAGGTTTTGATTAGCCTTAGCCTTCAGCTCATAGCAATTCTTTAGAGTAGAACAAGACTTATTCTTATAGTCCACAGAGAGAGCTGTGTGATGTAGAAGGATGCCATCCAAAAGGTCAACACAAAGCAGGAAGGGCTTAAGCTCACTGGGGAACTGTAAACTTGAAAATTATTAAATGTACTGAGACCAAGAAGTAAATTGTCAAATGTAGTTGGATATTCAGTAGTCCGGAAGACTTGGGCGCCATAACCAAACAAAGTACATTTCAGTTCTAATATAATTTAAAGTAACTGAATTTAATGGATATTTGTCTGAAGGTTGCCCTTTTTGGGTGAGTTTATTAAAGTAACTTTTTGTGTTCATTTCCATTCATAGGCTAACATGTCCTTCGCCAGCCTGCCACGAGGGAAGAAGGTTGCCCTGACAACGCTGGGTTTGGTCACAGCCGGTGGAGCCGGGCTTGCACTGATGTTGCACCAGTCGGTTAAAGCATCTGAGTTGGAGCTTCATCCCCCTCAGTACCCCTGGAGTCATGCTGGACCTCTGTCCTCTCTGGACCATGCTAGGTGAGTTGGATGTTTACCGACTGTTTAAATGTCTAAACATCCTCCTTGTGATGAAAGACACTGAATGTAAAACTGCCATTAAAAGACTTGAGTTTGTGGAGAATTTCATTTTATTCACATTTATTTTCTTTAAAGAGTCTGTCAAAACAGACTTTCGATGTAAAATTCACTTTCAGTCAGCTCTTATAAAATAACTCTCTCTGTCTTTCTCTCTGCTTCCTACAGTATTCGCCGTGGTTACCAGGTGTATAAGCAGGTGTGCTCAGCTTGCCACAGTATGGAATACCTGGCTTTCAGAAACCTCGTGGGAGTGTCGCACACAGAGGATGAGGTGAAGGCCATCGCTGAAGAGGTGAGTCTCTATGTGTGGAGATGTGATCCTGTGAATAATCTTGATTCTGCCAGTCTTCTAAATTTAATCACATAATGGTGTTTTAATCTATTACAGACAGACTTTTTGATTTTAATTGTCTCATCATCTTTATCTTTAGAAGTTAGGTCACCACCTACAGACAGAACTATTTCTTCTCATGATTTGCGTTTAGGTTGAGGTAGTTGATGGTCCTGATGAGAGTGGCGAGATGTTCACCCGGCCAGGAAAGCCGTCAGACTATTTCCCAAAGCCCTACCCCAACCCTGAGGCAGCCAGAGCCGCCAACAATGGCGCCCTGCCACCAGACCTCAGCTACATTGTGAATGCCAGGTAAGTCTTGAAAACCTGAAGTGTTTACACTGAAATTTACAAACACCCAAATTCTGCAGTATCCTTGGCATTATTTGTTTCACCCTTCTGCTCTCTGCAGACACGGCGGAGAAGACTATGTGTTCAGCCTGCTGACGGGTTACTGCGACCCTCCTGCAGGAGTGACATTGAGGGAGGGGCTTTACTACAACCCCTACTTCCCTGGGCAGGCTATTGGCATGGCCCCGCCCATCTACAATGAAATTCTGGAGTATGACGATGGTAAGAAGTGCATCTTGTGTAATCTTGCGTCCGAAAGCAGAATGGGAGCACTATTTTCTGTTTTTGTTGTTGTGTTGTTTTGTTTTTCCCTCTTTGGAAAGAGTGAGCAAAAACAAAAGATGCAAAACATGTCTTTCCTTTTACCTTTTAATATAAATACACTTGCGCTTTTGAGTCACCTGATGGGCTTCCTGGTAGGGACAGGAGACTGCAAGGGCCCATGCTGACTGGTTAGCTGTGATTGAAGTTTCAAAGTAAAAGTGCAGGGGACTGCTCAGTAGTGATCATATTGTCTCAGGCAAATTTATTTAAAAAATGAAATCATCATCATGGTCATAAAATCATAAAATATAATGGTTGCTGGAAATGAATGTGGGAATTCACTAAATAGACATTATTAAGCATTAATTTCACTCAGAAATTGAATGGCTTGCTTTTTTCTGGGATATTCTGAAATTCATGGATTTCAAAGCTCACTTACATTTAATTCGGTGTGTGGCTCTTTGCTCAATGTATCCTTTTCTGGAAGAAAATATTGCCCACGTATTGTGCAGCTTTACTTTTTTAAGCGCTGGTTTATGGATCAAAATCTGTGCACTATTCTGAGAGGATGTGACAGATAGAGGCCTCTTTGTGACTTGTTCAGAGTGAATGCATTTCCTGTGTTGTGGTATATTTCAAGTGTTTCTAGTGCACTAAATTGGATAAATCAACTCTATCGTTGCAAATAAATGGTTTCAATAACTTTATTGCAATGTAATTTGTTATAACATTTATAAATGAAGCATGCCAGTTTTTGTTTTTTTGTTTGTTTGTTTGTTTGTTTTTTTTGAAGCAACAAAAAAGTGTTGTTTTTTTTTTTTTTTTTTTTGTTTTTTTTTAAGAACTCCC
>VUQR01025743.1:0-11236 GCA_015108515.1 Hemichromis elongatus | reverse complement strand
GCTTTTTGATGTTCCAGTCTTTTGGTGTTGCCTGTCACAGAGAGATACCAACCCTGATACCCTGATTTACAGATTACATTATGAGTTTGGGGGGGGGGGCGGTCAAAGACAGAGGTTCGCCTCACGTTTGGACCTTTGTGTTTTCCACTTTCATCTTTTTTCCTCACTTGCTAATTCATTTCATTTTTCAAACAGTTTTTGCATTTACTAGTCAGATTTCAGGACTAAAAATGACTTGTTTAGATTTAGGAAAAGTTAGAACGTGTTCCTTTACAACAGCATCCCTGCACATTGAAAAACGAACATTTGGGAGTGTCGGTTCCGTCTCACTGTTGCCAGTGACCCAGCGTGTCATTCAGTGATGCTAAAGGTATTGCCTTGACACTGCTGCTTCACAGGAGTGCTAATCACTGTGCCACCATGATGCATAACTTGTATACATTATGTATATTAAATGTATTATGTAAATAATTAATGTCTTGATGTCAAAAAACAACTAGACCTGGATGTTATTCAGCAGAAGATCTTTGACTCAGCACTATCTGTAGCTTTCCAGTTGAGCGGACGGTGGAGTAGGCTAGTTCATGAAATTATTAATACCATATTATGTGTGTATGTATCTATGCAGTCTGTACATGCGAGAATTAGGCGATATATCAATATTGGATTACTTTTGGAAAGAGGGTACAAATAATAATAATGCTGCTTCTTTTTCAATGTTATTTTGTACACGTGTTCCTTTAATGTAATCACTTGGTTATAGTTTAGAGTTTTCTTATTATACAGCAACGTGATACGGTGTGGTGTTAAAATGCATACTTCCTCTGTGTCTCTGCAGTGACCATAATCAGTGGTGTGATCATGCTAATCCTGTTTGTGTCTGAGTTGCAATACTATCTTACTAAAGAGGTGAGTTTATCACTTTAGTTTGATATCCTCTTTATCTTCCACCCCGTGTAATGAAATGCAACACCTGGCACACAAAGTCAAAAATAACAGGCTTTATTTTATTTATTTTTTTACACTTGTTTCTGAGCTTCTACATGTGCAGGTAACTGATCTAATGAAACATGCAAGCTGTTTTATATGTTTAATGATTTTAAGCCAACTTTTGTGTGCTGTTTAACATAAATATCCATCAGTGAGACCTGCTAAAGAAAACCCCGTGGTTATAAATATTTGTTAAACCTCTTCTGAGATTCAGTTGAACAAATCTGCTGTAACATGTGCTCATCGTTCCTCCTTGAAAAAATTAATTTCCATTATAAATGAATCTATATTTACTATCTGCAAAGAACTATAACTATAAAGACGGTCTGGTGATGTGGTTTATAAGATCCTGATTGAGTTCATTTTTTTTTTACTACTGATGATTAAAGGCACAGGTTGTGGTGATAAAGGTGGCTGCAAATACCTGTTAGACTGCTCTGATGAGTCCGCACAAGTAAACAATGGATTAGACTTCAGTATGCTAAAAGTTCAAAGTGTACACAGACATAAGTGTAAAGGATTTGAGAGTTATACTACTGACCTATTTTCACTGGCAGCTAAAATGCAGACAGATAAGATAAAGTCTGAATCCAGAGTGTTAAAGTGATCTAACATTCTGTTTTGACCTGATTGCAGGACTCAGATCAATCAAATCAGCTGATGTTAATTGATATTTTTAGTTAAATAGCTTGAAATTCTATGATAAATGCATTTTTTCAGTTTTTTTTCAGAAACTTTACTGTGTTTAGTGCAGAAATGAAGACTAAGTTTCTTTTTCTTTTTGTGTTTAGAAATGAATCCAGAGATGGATTGTTTCCTCGCAGATTAAACATGTTGGTTTGAACTGGTGTTTGTGTTGTATGTGGATGACTAAGTTCACACTGTCTGTGTCTGGCAGGTCCATCCTGAGCTGTATGTCGACACGTCACGGGGAGACAAACTCAAAATCAACATCGATATTATTTTCCCTCACATGCCGTGTGCCTGTAAGTTCTCTTTTCTCAAGAAATTAGCACACTAATCATAACATATGTTAATCATAAAGACCTACGTCTGCTTTTTCTCTTGGCAGATCTTAGTATAGATGCAATGGACGTGGCTGGTGAGCAGCAGCTGGACGTTGAACACAATCTGTTCAAACAGCGGCTGGATAAAGAGCTCAAACCCGTCACCCAGGAGGCAGAAAAACACGGTAAAAGCTGATATGTTAAATAATGTCACGATATGTGATGATTTTTTGTTAGATTGTGTTTTTGTTCATTTTTTGCCCTTGTTTGTTTGCTTGTCGCAGAGCCTCTGCATTGCAAACTTCTTTGGGCATAGATTTAAAACAGATGATGGGTCAGCAAACTCGTTCCATTTTCCAGCTTAGTTTTTTTTTTGGCTTCTCAAACATAAAAGCATTTCAGTGATCAACGTGCATCACTGATACACACACAAGATCTGTGACTTATTGATGTTTACAGAGTGAGAAATACAGAGGAGCCTGACTGTGGGGAATTTATGGAAATTCCTGTTAATTCTCAAGTGTTTCACTCTCACTAAGGTGGAGGTTTGTTATTGATGGATCATTACAAATGAAAGATTCCTATTGGAATCACCTGTAACTTTGCTTATGTGATCTCATTTATATCCTCAAAATTCAAAAATATGAAGAAAAGAACATTTCTTACATTTGTGTAATGTTGTCATATGTGCAGTACTGACAGGATATTGGGTCTTTTTAATGACATATATTTATAAAAAAAACAAAACAATAACTGTGTCTTTTTGAAAGGGCTTAACACACAGGATTATAAATGTGCTGAAGTAAGTCATGTTGTTTGGCTGCTAATCATCATGATTATTTTGTGTTTTATTCTTCAGAGCTTGGTAAGGCTGATGACGGCGAAGTGTTTGATCCCAGCACGCTGGACCCAGACAGATGTGAGAGCTGCTACGGAGCTGAAACTGAAGATCTCAAGTAAGACACGTACAAACACAGGCTGCTCTCTCTGTGTTTACCATATGACCCTGTGTTAACTCGCCTTGATCCTTCTTGGTGTGTGTAGATGCTGCAACACCTGTGATGACGTGCGGGAAGCATATCGGCGGCGAGGCTGGGCGTTCAAGAGTGCAGACACCATTGAGCAGTGTAAAAGAGAGGGTTTCACTCAGAAGATGCAGGAGCAGAAGAATGAAGGCTGTCAGGTTTACGGCTTCCTGGAAGTCAACAAGGTATGAGCTCTAACACGTCATCCTTAATGACATGACAAAGCTGTCAAAGGCTTGTTTTCTCTCTGGATGACATCCAGTGATCACAACGAGAATACGACTGAGATGACATCACTAATATGTCATACTGGTTCACCTGTATTTTTTAATCAAATCTCAGACACACAACTGTGTAACGTTATGTTATATATATGTTATATATTTATGTATACATAGATGTCTTATGTTTTGTGGCGGGATTTTTTTGTGCTGTAGGTGGCAGGAAATTTCCACTTTGCTCCAGGAAAAAGTTTCCAGCAGTCTCATGTGCACGGTAAGGCATGCTGCCACTCCATTCAGCTCACAGATGCACCTAACCAAAGGTTTTTAACACCCTTAGTTTATTTCTGTTTACCTAACTGGCAAAGGTTCGTAAGTAATTATAGTCAGAAGCCCAAAATACCTTTAAAAAGCCAGAATTTATGGAACTGTTGGCATCTCAGATTTGCATCAAGTTTCTAAATAAGAAGCTTTTTGATGAATTAATGTTTCTAACAGTAAGGACACCCTGCGTATTTTATCGCACACAATTCAGCAGTGATCCGAGACTGAGCACTGTAGTCTGAGGTGTTTCACCTGGATTTCATCACCGCGCCGTTTGAACGACTCCTAAGTTAAACAGAGAGAATTACAGCTAAATCACTGGGACTATATTTTTCCAAATTAAAATTGGAGTGACTAGCAGACAAGTTTGCAATGCAATCATAAAGGTGTTTATAAACCTTTGAACGGTATGCATGTTCATCAGTCTGTCTGTCTGTATTTATTTATCCAGCCATCCATCAATCAAATGTCCACATTGAGCCACACATCTAAATCTGTTCATTAAAAACAGCTGCAGAGAATCATGCACAACAAGCTAGCTTATTATTTTATATTTTGAAAAATGTAAAATAATAAGAATAAATATAAATCATTTTGGCTTTAGCATTTATGTACTTGTGAAATAAATATGACAGCAATTTGTCACTATTTAGACTGTTGAGATGATCTTGTTTACCAATACAGGATCTCAGACACAGACTCACTGGTCAGCGAATAAAAATTTAAATTTAGGCTATTTAAAAAAAAAAAGAAAAAACATCACCAGTGTGTGATATAAACTAAAATCCATAAAGTTCTGAAATCTTCAGTCTTTTATTTTGAAAAGGTTTTATGATTTCACAGCGATAAAACAATACATTCATTTATTAATGCTTTGCAATTGCTGGAAAGAGGTATGAGTGACCACGCATGTCATTCATGTCGTTTTTCATACACTGCCTGGGAGTTTGACTGAACCCACATCAGGTTTTACAAAGCTGACTGCAGTGTTTCATGGTGGGGGTCATGTTCTGTACTCCGAGGTGTTTCTCTTTAGAAGATAGCTGATCTTTGAGCTTGTACCTAAACAATGATTTTAGGTCAAAGATTTTTTTTCTGGAGCTAACAAATCTGTTCTGAACTGTTTGTAGCAGAAGTGTACTTTTCTCATCATTTTACCTCATGCATAGTGTTTGTCTACATTTTTATTCCTTATATTCATTTCTTCATTTGTTTCCATTTTGTTTGCCATCATTGTGTATCATGTGTTTTGCTCATTATTGTGACTGGAAGTTTTTTTTTTTGTTTGCCTGCTGAATGTTTCCCTCATATGTACAGTCAGCCCATGAGGTCTAAGACACTTTTTACTATGAATGTTTTGACTGGTTCTTTTTGTAAAATTGCTTGTGTAATGCCAACCTCTACTATCAGGATGTGGAAGTTGGACTTTTAAAATTGTTCTGTTTCAAATTAAACTTCATAATCTTCGACTAAGACACAATAACAGTGGGTTAGGGCATTTCTCATTCTTATTGATGACTTAGACCTCATGGAGTACCAGAGCAGGAAATTAACAGTAGCCAGCCACCACATGCTTAAAGCATTTGTTTTTATTTGGCCACCACATTGCTTCTGATCTGACTCTAAAACTGTCTGAATACCAGAATTTAAAAATATTAAAAAATCACATGTTTTAATAAAAACCTGGCTGGCTGTGTGAAGGTGACGTTTTACTGCACTTTCCACTGTTGATTTGAGTTTCCTACCTGGAACATAAAACACTGACCTTTGTTCTCGAGTTGCTAGTGTGAGATCATCACTGAATCTCATCAGTGTAATATTGAAATGCCTGTCAGCAGAAACAAGAGACAAGAATCACTTGTGGACTGTAGGCGAGGCTGTGGCTGAAATAAATCAGCCTCATCCTTACTCTGGTCCCAAATCATCTCCAGCCTGGACTGACCTTAAACCCTCTGTACTGTGTGTGTGTCTGGGACTGCACAATTACTCTAACGAGATACAAACTGTTTTCTAAATCACAAGAGGCTCAAACCTTTTAGAGTTGACAGATATAATCCTCCTCAATTGGATATTTTTTTTCTGTCTTGTAAATCTCAGGCTTATAAATCAAATTGTTTAATGGAGCTAAGCTTTAAATACTCCTAAACAGCCAAATCACAAACACAAAGAGCTTGTTTTCATTGCCCGAGTTAAGTTATTAGTGTCTTAATGCAATAAATCTGTAAAAATACTGAACATAAAAACTCAGTTTGTCAAAGTTGTGCAGCCCCTGCTGACACTCCCAACCACATTAATATAACATGGTTTGATGTCTACCTGCATTGTTATTGTGACTCTTTTCTCTTTTTTCTGTAGTGCACGCTGTGGAAAGTAAGTCCATCCTTTTTGCAGATTTTGTTTTTTTATTCTTTGAAGAAGAGCTTTAATGCTGTGTATTAGCCTGTTTATTGTTGTGATAAATTGTTGCACATAATGAAGAACATTGCTCAAAAAATGTGAAGAAAACGCATTCGCTGATAAGGTTTGGCAGGCTCAACAGTTTTGCCAAAATCAAACCCAGGACCCAACACATCAGCATAGGGTCTGACAATGGGTCCAACAAGTTCATCCTCAGACCTAAGGGCGGTCAGGGTGCTGGTGCCTAACCTGTAGAGCTCTGTGTGTCCCTCTTGATAAGCCTCAAGTAACCCACCACTAACCTTTCATGCTGAACAATCTCACAGGCAGTGAAACATTCTCTCCTCTGTGATAAGAACAGGCCACCAGTGGTGTGTCTGCCAATTCTGTTATTCTATGGCAAATGCCAGTCGGGCTACACGGAGCCAGGTAGCCTGTTTTTGATTGCCTAGTCAGAGACATTCAGACCCGTGTCATGCTGGATGTCATTTTTTAGCTCTGGCTCTCCTCATCCTGTTTCATCACAAAGGAACAGACACCAGTTCTGCTGATGGGTTAAGGACATTATACTAGGGCTGGGGATAGTCGCTGATTTCTCGAATCGATTAGATCCACGATTTGATTCGATTCGATTTGAATCAAGGAAAATTTTTGCCTCAGACAGTCAGAAATATTATAACTGATCACTAATCAGTACATATCCATATTTTTATATCTATAAAAAGAAAGCTGACACAGGTGTGAGCATCACACCAGATGCTTTTGTGTCAAAGTAACTGAGGATAAAACACAGAAAAACATGAAGGAGATTTTCCTGGCCTGGCTTTTTAAAATATTCAGCAGCAGATCAAAACGGAAGAAAACCATGAATCAACATATGAACATTACCTGATGCTGCTGAAGTGAAGGAGAGCAAAGCTACAGAGGTTTTTATTAGAGATACTGCTAAGCATTTTGCAATTCTGTATAACTTTAAAAAGTTTAAATTTCTTGAGTATTGAACAGCACAAATGCAGCTCACTTGTCAGAAGTCATTTAAGTAAACAAGAAAGAGAAAACACAGCAGCCGACAGCGCTGTAAACAACGGTAGACTGGTAGGTAATAAGCCAGCGAATGAGAAACTGTTCTTGAAGTACACTGAGAGAGAGCGCTGCGCATCATTAATGTGGTGGAGGCAAAACAGCAAGTAAGAGGGAATCGATGACGATGTTTATGTGAAGCGTAGTTCTGATCTTCTTTTGCTGCTGGTTCAGTCAATTTTGTTTGGAGAAACATAAAACCTGCTGCTTCAGAGTCTAGCTCAAAAAAAGATCTAAAAACGCGCTTGGTGTTTACGTCGTTGTGCAGAATCCATGTACCTGCTCTCATTTACTGTTTTAGCTATTTGGTGGTTGCTGAATATTTGTGAGGTTTAACCTGAGATTCTGGATTCAGGATTTTAATGAATCAATATCACGTTATTAAAGCTAGAATTGATTTTAAATCGGAAAACCGATAATCTAAACCCAGCCCCATCTTATACAGTCCTGTCTAGGTCTCCCAGAATAACTGCCTGTCTCCTGTAATCTCCTCCATGGTCTTGAGACTGTGTTGGAAGACAGTCTTCTGGCAGTGGCACTTATTGATGAACTATCCTGGAGGAGATGGGAGTACCTGTGCAACCTCTGTAGGGTCCAGGTATCGCCTCATGCTGCCAGCACTGATGCTGACTCTAGCCAAATGCAACACTAATAAAACAAAAACAAACTGTCGGAAATGCCAAAGATGTGTAAAATGCCAGTGTTCTCCACCTGTAAAAGCATTCTTGTCTTGGAGGTTGTCTCATTGTTGCCCCTCTGGTGCGCTTGTTGTTAATTTCATTAAAACCAAAGCAGCTAAAACTGATCAACAACCCCCTCTGCTACCTCACTGGCCAAATCAACATCATAGGACATCACTGGCTTGATCATGTTCATTGATTAAAAAGTGTTCCTTTAATTTTTTTGAGCAGTGTGAAAGTGATTTAAAAAAAAAAAGCAGGAACTACAAACACAAGTGTTGGATTTGAAGGGGAGTCCTGGTGCATTTGTGTAAAGCCTCTTGTTACTTCTAAGGGGACCTATTGTGCATTTTCTGATGGTGTCAGCATACTGTAAGTGTGTGAGCCAAAAGATCGGGCTTCTAAGCACTCAGTTTCACTTTTATCCCCTGGCTTTGTCCCTAATGTATCCTGTTACTTTTGCTGTGAGCAGAACAGAGTAGGCTTACAGGGAGAGGGAAGAGGAAAACTTCAGAGAGAAGGCGAACTGAGGAGTTGCACCCAGTATAAGATTAATTATTTTGAACTGTAAATGATGCAAAACTAATGCAGTATATCCAAGAAAAAACATATGGGGCAGGAATGAAGTGGAATCGGTTCCCTTTAAGTCAGCATCATCGCTAAAGATTGAAAACAGAAAGATTTAGTGGGTTTAACGTAACTTGACTTCTGTAGACTGCTCCTCGTCTTTGCTTGATGATCAAAGCTCCAAGTTACCTTGTGTATAATAATGGCAAGCAGCTGGTGTAAGAAAAATACGCATTTTAAGTCTGGTCTTCTGAATTTCCTGCATATACAAGTAACAATTGCAATACAGGGGTAATATATTACTGTTAAGCGTGCGGTGAACACAAACCTTTGCCTACACTAAGGTTTAGCTCTGATCAGCTTCTGCACTGTGCAGCTGTCATTTGTTTGTGTGACTGTAGTTCTTCCAAAAATGTGACGAGTTTGTCTTTGCAGCCATTGTAGAACTTGTTGCTGGTCAGTCTCTTCCTTACTATTAAAAGTGTCCTAAATTTATCCAATAACCTCTGATGATGACCACCATTTAGATTTTAGAGCCTACGGTATTTGACAGATATCTGCCAACTCTGGAATGAACTTGATTTGATTCCACAAATTGAGTCAAACAGCTGAACGAAGGGGCAATATTCAGTCACACAAACTGATTTGAACACATTTTATATCCTTTACTATACATGGCCTGTATTTGCATTTTTAAATTTTCAGTAGGCGTTTTAAAGTGGTTTTGTTTCTTTTGCAGTACACGACCTGCAGAGTTTTGGCTTGGACAATGTAAGTAACACAAATGTTTTTTGATCTTTCTTTATTACTGCAAGTATGTACAAGTCAAAGCGATCTGGTTGTTTCAGCAGTGAAATTTGATGCTTGTTACTTAAGGGAATTTCTGAGATCTGCTAACTTGTAATCTCTCTTTCTACAGATAAACATGACCCACCTGATAAAACACCTGTCGTTTGGTAAAGATTACCCCGGCATTGTTAACCCTCTGGATGAGACCGATGTCACAGCACCACAAGGTAAATGATACAAGTTTTTGTTTTTAATATCAACAGTGCTGCTGACATCAAAGCAGGAGAGGCCTGGCACTTACTCTCAAATGATTCAGAGCTTACTTCTCGGATTAACGTTTCCGAGTTGGACAAACCTGTCAAACAGCTGTTCAGTGATAAATTGATCAACCACTCAAAGCTCAATTATCAACTTCCAGGTTTCCAGTCATGTTTAAAATAGAAGGTTGGCTGGTAAACAAAAGAAAGCAGCATTGATAAGAACATGTATTTCCCTGTTGAGTCACAGAACTAAATACAATTATTTATGTTACCAATTATAACTTCTCTTCAAGGTAAAACATTTCTGTTTTTGTTTTTAAGGCATCAAAAAGTAAAAATCACACGCACCCTGAGAACCATTTGACGAATTTGAACTTTTATTGACAAAACTAGACTGTAGGCTGAGAATGTGGCAGCACTGAATGGACAGAAAGGTGTGACTGGGAATATTTGAAAAGTCCCATGGTTGAATATTTGTATATAGGTCTTTCCTCGCGTCTTCAGCAGCGGATACCCATACCAATGGCCATAAAAGTGCCGAATGTCCCTCCGCTCTGCATCATGGTCTTTCCTACACCTCCCATGAGCTCCCGGCCACGCATGCCGATCCTGGAGACAGAAACAACAGCGTTATTTTTTTTAATTCATGTACACTAGAGTGAGACACTCCATATTTTGCCTTAAGATTGAAACATGTTAAAGCTTTCATTCGTCATCTAGCTGAAGCAAGCAATATTTACACTGAATTTAAAAATTTAGTATCTGTGATAATAAAACACTTTTAATAAGATTTTATTTTTATTATTGTAGCAAAACATCAGACACATAATGCACTGTCAGGATAAAAAAATAAATAAAAATACCAGAGAATTTTAAGATACAAAAGACCACTTAGAGCAGCACTATACTGTTACATCCTATACACATAGTTTGATCCCACACCAAATTTAAACCTACCTGAGACAGGAGAAAGTACCAAACATGGCACCAGCAGCCATTCCTACTGCAAAACCCATCATGAAGCCCATTTTGACCCTATCAAAGCAACTTGGCTGGGTCTGGCCATATGGACCTACCGCCACCGGCATCTACAGAGGAGGGCAACAAAAGACACGTTAAAGACCAGCTAGAGAAATTATCCTATGTATTTGTTGTTGTACAAAAATGATAAAACAGACCCTCTGGAATCCTAGAGTCACTCTGTAAAAAGTGGGTTGTGGTAGGTCTACAGATGATGACTTGTGAGATTATAATATTTACTAATTTCTCAAATATTAGCCATTTTATCTGCAAAAGCAACGGCAACAGAAAAACTCCAGATTACAAAGCCATAAAAGTAAATACACTACAATTACTAAAACTGACAGCAAATCATTTTTGTTGGCCAACTTGTGATTCACCATTTCTGAAACTCAGGGCTGGTTCTATTCAAATGTTTTGTCTGATAAACACTGCTTTTGTTAAGCTGTTCATTCCCCCTTTTTTGCCAGGAGGAAAACTACTTCAGTACAGTATGAACTGTTCAAGATTCTGTTCTTCATGTTATGCATAAAAATGTACCCATCATGAAATTAACCTCAGCCACCGCTTTGAGTAAACGTCACCTTCTTGGCAATATCAACCAGCAATGTTAATCCCACGTTAGAAAATTATATGTGTCGGGTTGTATTCTTCTAAATATTATTATTCTTTAACTGGCACAACCAGGGCTTTGAACTTTACTTATGAGTTTGCGTGTCATATGCTTCAATGCCTCCAATTTATTATCTCAAAATAAAAAGGAAACTGGTGCAAAAACAGCAAGATTAGAAATTAAAAAAAAAAAAAAGAACAAAATAAAAAAAAATAAAAAAAAAAAAACAAAGAAAAAAAAAAAAAAAAAAAATCTGACGATTT
>VUQR01025742.1:0-15569 GCA_015108515.1 Hemichromis elongatus | reverse complement strand
GATTTTATCAAGACTTCACTGGCTTCCTGTGCACTATCGGATATGTTTTAAAATTCTATTGTTTGTTTTTAAGGCCTTGAATGGCCTAGCCCCATTTTACCTATCAGAGCTACTCACTCCATATGTGCCGGGCAGGACTCTCCGTTCGGGTGACCTCCATCTACTTCACATTCCCAGTCTACGCTGCAAAACCCGTGGTGAACGAGCTTTTTCACTCTGTGCTCCTAATGAACTCCCGCTGGATATCAGACTCTCCTCCTCCATCGTGGTCTTTAAGTCTCGTTTAAGGACCCACTTTTACTCCCTTGCTTTTAGTGCCTAGCTATTATATCTAGTGTTTTTATTTAATTTTATTCTTGTACTTATTTTATTGACTTCTTCTGATTGTTCTATCTGCTATGTTTCTGTTTTATCTCTTGTCTTATTCTTTTATTAACTTTATGTGCTACCTCTGTACAGCACTTTGGTCAGCTCTCATGCTGTTTTTAAATGTGCTTCATCAAATAAATGGTATGGTATGGTATGGTAATTCTAAATTGGGCGTAAGTGTGCATGTGAGCATGAATGCCTGTCTTAGTGTTAGCCCTGTAATACACTGGTGCAGAGAATCTTTCTCCATGGCTGTACAAAACCATGCAAAAAGATAAATAATGTAAATTCTAACAATATATTTTATACAGTATATGCAATATTGACATGGTATCAGCATTTCAGTTTATTCATTCATTTTATACAATCTTTTAATACATGTTAATTTGACACTCCTAAAAATCCAGTTAGATTAGTTTTGAATGCAGCCTGAAGGCAGAAGGCAGCTAATGGATTAAACCATTGTACATAACCACAGCAGCTGTTTAATCTTTGCTATAGTGGTAAGCAGCCACTCTTTTATCTAATTCTTGGAAAAAAGCAAGTGTGTGTTTTCCCCAAATAGTTCTTTAAAGCAATAGATTTTTCTATACAGAAAGCCTCAACTGTGAGTGCAGTCACTGAACTCCTACTTCTGACTTATTTGAAAGAGCAATAAAGCCAGGCAGCAAGTTTTCTTTTTATTATATTTAGATTAACTTTGCAAAGCAATATTTCTGGATTAGGCAAAATCTCCACGAGGCTCATCATAACACACTTCCCTTTATTTAACAAGGTTTACTTTAGATGTATATGGGATTCATGCGGGATACAGAGAAGGAGAACAATAACCCAGCTGGAAAACTGCATAATGCTGCAAAGGACGAGGTATTCAGTCTTCGGATGAGTTCACCTGAAGTGTGCAGCTGAACAGGAGGCAAGCACAAACTGAATTGTGCTCCACAATATATTTATGAACGTATTCTTAGCTATGAAAAGACAGCATGTAGACATTGTTAAAAGTGAAATTGCATACATTTGTACAATAAGTGGAGTTTATCAAATCAGCAGCTTTAAAACTGAGCTAGGCTGCTCAAGGCACTGAAGAGATACTCTTTTGATTTTAGATAAAATGTACTAATCATAGGAAGCTCTAGTGAGTGAACTGTGTAAACTGAATTTTCTACAGGTGTAGGGAAGCATTGCGAAGTTTTACTGAAAACTACATCATACATATGATTACATCTTTATGGAGTGCAAATTTTTAAGGGAATTTCTACATTCCCAACAACAAAGAGGGTTGAATAAAAACAAGACAAGTGAAGAATTTTTTAATAGCTTATTAAATAAATTAAAAAAGAAATAATAATAAAAAAATAGAATTAATGGTATCTGAGCCCTTCCTTTGGCTAAAAAGGTTAAAACAATGCCAGAAGCCTACTTATATTCACTTAAGCATTAATAAGCCTACCTACTGTTACCTTAGAATAAAACTGGTACAGAGAAGGGCAGCATGTTAGGGTACCTGGGTTGTTGACCCAGTGTTTTGAGTTTTGCCTTATTACTGAACTTTGATTTTGTCATTATTTTTCGTCGCTCGTCTTTTGGTTTCTATGTTAGTTCTTAGTCTTCTGGTTTCTGTCTTTGTGTTCCCTGGTTGCTCTGTCTCCCCTGTCAGCTGTATCCCCTTGTCAAGTCCGTGTCTCTGTGTTATGTTTCCTGTTTTACTTTAAAAGTCCATGTCTCATGTCAGTGTTCCTAGTTTTTCTTTCCTTGTCTTGTTAGGTCTGATTTCTCTCAGCTGTGTTTCCCTCCTGTTTCCTATTTCCTGATTACTCCATCTGTATATTTAAACCCTGTGTTTTGCTTGGGCTGTGTTGTGATCTCCCTCATTCTGTACTGTGTCTTCTGTCTGTCAGCCAGCCTCCCTGGTTTGTTTTTTGTGTTTCAGTTTAGTTATGGTATTTAGCAATAAAGCCACTTGAAGTCTACTTTTCGTCTCTGAGAGTCAGCACTTTGCGTCCTATCTCACCTGCACACAACCTTCACTTGACACAGCACGGTGGCACGGTGGTTATCACTATAGCGTCACAGCAACAGCCCTAGGTTCAAATCTCTGTGTAGGTTCCCTCTTAAGTAATGTATTCCTTACACTGTCCAAAGACATATAGGGTTAGGTTAATTGGTGATTCAAATTGACTGTAGGTGTTAGTTCTTGTCTACCTCTCTGTGTTAATCCAATGACACACTGGTGGCCTTTGCAGGAGAATAAATCAACTGTTTTCCACTGAACTATCCAAGGTGTACTCTCAGTAGCAGAGGAACAAAATGATGAACTAGTGGAGCTAAGAGCAGATGGAAACATAATGGCAACCTTCCTGAACCGGTTGCAGTAACCATCACAGTGGCAGACATCCAAGAAAGGGTCCCAAGCATGAAGAGTTGGACAGCACCAGGCCCTGACATGAGTCACACCTACTGTCTAAAGAAACTAATTACATTCGATGAGCATTTGGTAGCACAGATGAACCAGCTAATGGACGAGACACACCCAGAATGGTTAACCAAAGGCCAGACAGTCCTGTTCCTGAAAGATCCTCAGATGGGCCCGGTTCCATCCAATTACCAATAATCTGCCTCAGTACCAAATGGAAGCACCTATCAGGCATTATAGTGGCTAAGATGACTACTCACATGGCTCAATACATCAGCGGGGCCAAGAAAGGAATTGTCAGGAACACCAAAAAGAGAGGGGGAAAAACCAGTTACTGTTAGACAAAGCAGTCATTCAAGATTTGTAAGACCAGACTGACCAACCTGTGTACTGCCTGGACTGAGTACAAGAAAGCCTAAGACTCAGTGTCTCACACATGGGTCCTGGAATGCCTACGAGATCAACAAAATACCAAGATCCTTTATCAGGGATTCACTGGTGATATGACAAACAAGAGGCTAACTTCAAGCCAGAGAAGGCATTTGACCGTGTCCTTCTGAGTAGTCTCTGGGAGGTGCTTAGGAGTCTGAGTTGTCTGGCCCATTGCTTTGAGCCATTTAGTCACACAACTGTTGCAAGACTTCTGGCAATAAGTTGAACTTGTTCCCAGTGGGTGTTTGACTCCATTAGGTCTTGTTCACAAGTGAGGTTAGAGGGAAGCAGGAGATTGACAGCTTGTGGCTCAGCCCTGGATAAGTGAAAAAAAATGGATGGATGGGTCTGGATTAACTTGTGATATTTTCATGAAAACACCAGTACAATGTCTATCACTTTTTTCTTTTAATTTGATATGTATTTGTGAAGATATAATGCAAACTTGTAGTTTTACAATGCCATTGAATCCTTCCAAAATTCCTGAATCCAAATACGGATCAACTTCATCATTATGTTGAACTAGCAACTGCTTTGTTGAGGATGACTGAAAAAAGATTATCTCAAACCTCAACTTATGAAACTACAACTGTTTATGTGAAGGAGTTGGTTAAAAAAAAACTGGGCTATTATAACCACACTCATTGTTGTGGTACCTGTTACAATTTTTTGGATTGAGTAAACGTTTTAAAGCTGTCATAACAAGAACATTTATCATGGCTCTGCCAGACAGTATGTTTTTTTACATATACAGTAAACTTAGCACACAAACAATTCCAAACCATTCATCAGGCCTACTGGTGTTTCACCAGTGTTTGCCCAATCATATAGTGGGTTCATTATACAACACAGTCAGACTACTATGACAGCTGTGTGAAAATAATATCACTGAGTTCATAATACTTGTGGCTAATGTGCAGGTTGTGCTTTTTAGAAATGTTAACAGAGACAATTAGACGTTAACAAAGAGGATTGTTGGCAAGTGGGCTAACCGGTTCTTTTGATGTCTTTCTTTTAATGAAAATGTCTAACAGTTAGGTAAGAGCTTAAACATTTAGGCATTAAACTGAATCAAAGGTAACCCACCAGTGCTTCTAAAGGCTTTTGCGGTATGTTCACTTTTATGAGCTCAAAAACCCAATAATACAGATCCCACTGATACCATCAACACACACTAATTAGATTTTACTTTCAATTCATGAAACATAATGAGATTTTACCCATGGTCACAGACCTCCTGCAATGCCTCTGTGACCCACCAGGGAGCATAACTGTACAATTTCAGTACTACTGTGTTGGCTGTTGAAGGTGGAAAACACAGATGACTTGATTATTTTTTCTGTTTAACAACTTATTTTAACTTAAATGTAAAAATATCAAAGGTCAAACAATGGTTGGAAAAACATAACCAAAATATCAAGGAAAACGTAAAAAAAAAATTAACATCAAAAGCATCTGCATTTGTTTACATTTCATATCTAAATGCAGAATGTATGTACCAAAATCCTTAATTTCACTATCAGGTGTCTTAGCATCTGTTTATGTATTCCAAAATGGTTGCAGTAGTGAACTCGAGAAACATATAAATGCAGTTTTAACTGCTGATTGCAGTTTGTCATATCGTTGGGGTTGTGTTGGGGCTAACTGCTCAGTTTATCCACCATTTGAAACAAGCTGGTATTGCTCCCTTCTCTTCCAGTTTAACACAATATAAAAAAAAAAATCTTAGTTAAGCACATTACTGTGTTAAGGAGATTTATTCTCACTGACATCATACAGAGCCAGCAGTATAAATGACATGTCTTATTTTGAGTGTTTAGAGCATTCTGAAGCCTGAGGCTTTGAGTGACTCATGGGTAGAGATGTCTGATGATGACTTTTTATTTGAAACTCTGACCATGTTTAGTATGATCAACAACAATATTCACTAAATTTCAATTAAATTTTATTTATTATTGCTGGAGACTGAGGAAATGCCATCCAGAGTAAATACCTGATTAGATAAGAGGACAGCTATAGGTACTGCATTACTTTTAAGAAAAATGTTTTTTTTAATACTCCAACACAGACACACAACAAACAGAAGAAATACCTCCAACCTGCACAAACGTTTGACCAAGGATCACTAATCGAATCAATAGGTGTTATCAATAAAGGAATCAGAAAAGCAACATTTTTAATAATTCCCATCTCTGTAGTTAAATGTGATGGCATTGAATGAGGTCTGCAGGACAAGAACAGAGATGCGCTCACTGTCAGAAGCCAAAAGTAGATCGTTACTTTTGCTAGAGCTAATTTCTGTTGCTATGATGTACTCTATAGACAACCACAATAAGTCTACTTCAAGGATACTCCAGCATGTGGGTGGAGGAAATGAATATTGTGCCATAGGCTGAGAGCAATATTTTATAAAGCAGTTTATTATTTTGTTTTGGACAAAAGCTTATCTAAACATTTCTGAATGCGTCAAACTGATTACAATACAAGCAATCAAATCCTAACGTGTGGTCTAAAGCAGGAGAGGAAGAACGATGCAGCTTGCTTTTTCCAGAGATGTCTCCAGCGTTCCCTGTGGACTCATTGCTATATCTGTCTCAAACAGACTTCTGCACCAGTTAAAAGGGGAAAATAACAGAAAACAGTACAATTGTTTGTAATTCAGTTTGAAAAATCAATCTGTCAGAAAAATTGTGTGATGATCTGTGAATTTGTTATGGCCTCATATGGGTTTGTTTACTTTCCAAGTAAACCTTCAATCTTCTACTTTTAGTACTTTTTTACCTAAAGACTCATTTATATGTATTTGCGCAACATTCAAAATATAAAAATCATAATTTACATGGAACAAAAGCATGAAGGAAGTTATGATCGAGCAGAAAGCATCAACAACAGAAAAGTAAAGCCAGTAGATGAAATCCCCTCTCGGCTTCACAGCATGTGATGCTTTGTGAAACAAGCTGTACTAAATTAGCAAACATCCCAGCCACAGGGAAGGCACAAATACAGCTTTCAGATGACTCACCACAGGAAACAGACCGAAACAGCCTATTGATCCCAGAGGGAGTTGAAACACTGGAAACTTCTGCATTGCACTCAACATAGCGAGAGCAGTGCAGTTGATAAGGTGTCATTCCTATAATTCTTCAGACCAAAATTTTAAAGTTAAATTGCATATTTCTATATTTGTGTGCAATAAATCATCAACAAACATTTAACTTCTATACTATTCAGACAAAGACATTAATCTATTTGCTGTGTATCATTTTATCATTTTAATATGTAGCAGCAAAGCAGTTCATAATAGTTTATCAAGAACTCTCATTGAAATAAATTATGAATAATAATAATAATAACAGTAATAACACATTTAACAATGTCATAACTGACTTATTAATAAATTCAAATTCTGATTTCAATAAAAATCTAAATATTAATAATTAACAGGGATATATTCATTACACTTTATTAAAAGGAAGGTTAGACAAATATAAGATTTACTGTATATGACTGACAGTTTGTCTTCTCATATAAAGAGGAACATGTAATTGTGGAAGAGTTCAGTGCATCTTTCTAGGAGATAATAGCACTCATGAAATGAGGGATCCAATACAAGCCTAAGCTCCATATATCTAAAAGCTAAAAAGCTAAAAAGGTACTTCTTAGTAATGTGAAGAACTACATGTATAATTTAATATCTATGAAGAATTGTGTAATGTGTTTTTCCCAGTCATATAAACACAGATGGTTAGTCACCTTTCAAATATTTTCAGATGGTACAAAGAATGAGATGCTTTAAATTCACTTTGCTACTATGAGGCTTTTAGACTTACTGAGATTAATGAAAAAATGAAGAAAGAACGGTTGAATCATATTCATGATTCAAGTCCAAATAATGAAGATTTACAGCCCCACTGCAGAGATGGAAAACAGTGAAAGCAATTTCTTCCTCTAACATTTCAGCGGTGACTGCGTGCCATCTCGTTAGAGATGAGAATTCTGCACAGCCTTTCGGACAGGATGTAGGATTTCAGGTTTATTGGGGTCAAAGGTTGTTCACCTGAGCCCTGCAGCCAGCTTCTCCATTGCAGCCTTGCGTTCTTCTGCCTTCTGCTGTGAACGCCGTAAGACGTTCCTCAGCTCCTGAAGGTGGTCCAGGGTGCCCACCAGCTCACCTTTCACAGTTTTCATCTGGCTCTCCAGCATCTGCGTGTGATGGAGGGAGTTTCTCCTGTATCGTCTGCTGGACCGCACCTTTTCCTCCAGGTCCTCCACTGAGGCAAGCAACATAAAACGGTGTCACAGACTGCAATCAGCAACGAGAATTTTTGTAAGTGAAAATATGAAGTTAGAAAACCTTATCTTTAACACTTACCCATGTTCTCCTGGTATCCCATGCTCTTGGAATCAGACTCTGTCTTCTTGTCCAGTAGGTTCTTGGTCTGCTGAAGCATCCGCTCCATCTTGACCAGTTCAGCCGCCTTTGTGTCGCTGTCTCGCCGAATTTTCAGCATCTCTTGCTCCTTCTGAGTCAGTTCACTATGACACTTACTCATGTCGAGGGCTAAAAGTCTGAATGGCAAGACACAAAACTGAACGCAGAGAAAATGTAGACAACTGAACCGCCAGAAACTTTAGTGGCGACAAGACACGAGGATGATGGCTATGAAACTGTTTTGATCGTCCAATGAAACACTACTCTTAAAGCCTCTGAAAAGCATAAACTTTCTGCTGTGGAAGCACATGAAAGACTGCTTTGTTTGCAATTTAAAGGCGCTGCTGGTAATACTTGGCTTTTTATAGGCCCAAACCTCAGTACATACCCAGGAGTCATCTGAAAACAGCATTTCTCAGTACACACCATTACAAACTGCAAGTCACAAGGCTGGCTCCAAACAGTCGTAAAGAAAAAAATGATCATTTCACAGACATCGCTTGCTTGAAACCCTGCAGTTTTTAATGAGTTTTAAACAACTCAAACATCTTTCTTTGCTAAAGAACAATTGTTGTACTGTTTTTTAGGTGATAGAAAAATGCAGTTAATAATATATCATGTAAGTTTAGTGTTTGGTAGTCGATAGTTTGAACCTAAACATTAGTATCTTAACAAATTAGTCAGTGCAACAAGTCCATGTAATTTAATTACATTGTCAAAAAAGGACTTTTGGTTAGTTACTGTTAGTACAATTTGTTTGTTTATTTAGTTATTTATTTGAATATATCTATTTTTGACCATAGGAAGAAACTAGGGTATCCAGAGAAAACTAAACAGGACCAAGAACAGACAACAAAGTCCCCAAAAAAGTTCCAACCAAAGCAGTGCTCACCAGTAAACTGAAAATTTAATCCATCCATCCATCCATCCATTCGCTTCCGCTTATCCTTTTCAGGGTCGCGGGAGGCGCTGGAGCCTATCCCAGCTGTCATAGGGCGAGAGGCAGGGTACACCCTGGACAGGTCGCCAGTCTGTCGCAGAGCAAACACACAGGGAAAGACAACCATTTGCATTCACACGTATGGGCATTTTAGATTGGTCAATTAACCTATCCCAACTAAATGCATGTCTTTGGATTGTGGGAGGAAGCCAAAGTACCCGGGGAGAACCCACACAAACACGGGGAGAACACGCAAGCTCCACACAGAAAGACCCCGGCCTGAAGGTGGAATTGACCTTCTTGCTGTGTGGCAACAGTGCTAACCACCATGCTACCGTGTTGCCCCAGAAAATGTAATGTTTAACCTAATTTATTTTTGTATTTTGATAGTATTTTCATGTCTTTTCATGTCTTCCTCCCCTAAGCGAACCCCCAACCGGTCACAGCAGATGGCCGCCCCTCCCTGTACCTGTTTCTGCTGGAGGTTTCTTCCTGTTCAAAGTTAATTTTTCCTCCCCACTGTCACGAAAGCACTTGCTCAGAGTGGGTCATGTGATTGTTGGGCTTTTCTCTGTTTTCTTTGTATTATTGTTGGTTCTTTACCTTACAATATAAGGCACCCTGAGAAAACTGTTGTTGTGATTTGGTGCTGTATAAATACAGTTGAAGTGAAGTGAAATTAAATTGTCTCCTGATCTTTAAAGTCTAGAGGAAACAGGCCAAGCATGTAAGGCCCTCAGAAAAATATTCATAATTGTCTTTCCTTAGAGAGTGTATCTTTTTAGACACTCCCTGTAGAGACAGAAATAGACTTTTACTTTATATGTAAATCTAAGCATGCACAAACCACATCACCCTAAGTGAGTCATAGAACAAGTCTCTTTAAAAGCTCGATTAAAAACCTCACGTTGTATAAAAGGGCTTCTTGTATTTTTGTGAACCCGTGACTGGCCCGTGCTAGTGGTTTCCCATTGTGCCTGGATTCTGTGCTAAATTAGGCTTGCTGTCTACTGTATTTAATGGAAAGACATGGTTGTAGTATTGATCTTGGCATCTAATTCCCTGTAGGAAAGTGAATTAGAGGATTTTCCAGAATGTCAGCTGCTAAAGATGTTTGCAAATGGTGATGCTTTGCAGGTCTAATCCATAAAAGTGATCGATTTGTTCATTTTACCCATTAGGTTTAAAATAATGACTGTTAGTGCCAGTGTAAAATAAAAATTGCAGTGCAGTTACTGATCAATTCTTATTATTTATCTCCATGTCTTTATTGTATCTTAACTTTAGAATATGGATTTTGATGGTTGAAACATTATTAGCTTTGGTTTCACTGGCAGCTTAACTGTTCTCCCACAACAACACACTGTGACGTGTTTCTGAATTTTCCTCGTGCCCTGAGTATTTATATCATTTGGGTTACTGACATTGCACTGTATTGGGAGAAAGGAGGAGAGTAGGATTTAGGGTAGTATTACAAACCTTACATAGATATTTCTCTGGAACCAAGCAGAAGTAATCAGTAACTACTGTCTGCAGTTATTAGAAATAAATGCAGGTTACTTCCTAATTAGTATAAAGTGTAAAATTTGTATCAGTCTGAGCTTTTATTACTTTGCCACATGCCTCGGCATGAATTCTCCTACCTCACAAGCTTTCCATGGCTTTTTTTCTTGTTTTGTAGTGTGACTTTCTCTAAAGTCAATGATTTCCTCCAGGCTGGCTACATGCATACATACTAACAAAAGATTTATTTTTAAACACAAACCCCAAACCTTATGAAACACCAGTGCTATGATGTAATGTACAGACAGCATCTTTTGAGAATTAGGATCACACATGCATTTTGATAATAATGTTTTAAAGAATAAATCTCCATTAAATGTGAACTAATCAAACATTGTGACTGGGTTTCAGCTGTTTTTGTTATTATTATTATTATTATTATTTTACCTTCTTCACATTTAACAACAAGAGACATCCTTAAAGTCTAGTACTAAAAGAGATATTGTCATATTTAAATTTATTATAACAAGAACACAATGCCGCTCTGAAAAAATATAAACTCTTGGATGTTTTTCAAGGAGAAAAAAAAACATCTTCCCTCAGGCCAACCGAGTTAGACAAGTGACTCATAATAGGTCACTGTGTTAAAATGTCAGTGACCAGCAATGAATCCTTGTGCTCCTGAAAGCGTTCCAAAAATGCACAGAGAATCACTGAATCACTCACATTTGAGCCTGATCCTGCAGCTCATCGTCCACAAGCCTGACCGCGTGGCTCCTGTTGTTTCTGTTGTCCCTTAAAGTCCTACAGTCTTTCTTTAGCTTCAGCTGAGCTTTCTGGTTCTAGCTAAAGCTAGAATTTCAATTTGTTTGTTTTTTATTTCAGTGGAAGACAGTTTTCACTGCTAGAAACAACTATGTCAAAACAGTTGAAGTGTAACCATGTGTCAGCCCTGCTCAACATGGACATGAATTAAATAAAGGGAAGCAAATGGATGGATAAGCCAAATTTATCTTTGTAAATCTGCTGTTATATCTGAAAATAGACAGGGACAGAGTGATAATTGATCAATTGATTCTATGGTAATTGGTAATATTTCATTAATTATAAAAAAAAATTGTGAAGACAGCGATGATATTTTAAATAATGTTTTACTAATTAAAATAGAGAGATTTTTCATTATTTTCTTAGTTACTTTTTACTTACTACATAGAATCCTATAATTATGGGTCTGTATTTCATAATCTAGTTAGCGTAAGATTTAGTCTAGTAATTGTGACTTAATTTGTGACTCTGAACAGAAATGGCCTTTGCTAATCCTGCCATTTTTTATCCACCTAAATCTCTTCTTAACAATCCCATTTGTCAGAAGTTGCTTCCAAAATAAATGCACATCAGAGACTGAGACATAGATGGGCCACTCTGTTTCACAACCTCATTTCACATGCAGGCACAACTTGAAAACATTAGTCATCACATTTACATAAAACTCACTTGCAGTGATGCACACCATCTGTTATGTAATTTTAAGCTATACCAGCATATTTCTATAAATGCTGCTCCATAAATAACTCCCCATATGCCATGTTTAAAATAATCTCATGAAATTCATCAAAGTGCAAAATACTGAATGATACAAATCATCTGGGAGGTTTTATAAGGGAAGTGCTTGGTGGTTTTATTGTAAGTTCAGTGCTTAAATTTAGCCAAACACATCCCACAATATGTGTGTATATCATTGTGCCAATGACAATAAACAATCACAGCCCTTTTATATAATCAGCTTCTTCAGTAGAAGCACTCTGCGCTTCGGCAAACAGTATATCCATTTAAAGCAGTGGTTCTAAAACTCTCAGGTGGGGTCTGAAGGTATGGACAACAAAGCAAAAACCATGGATTAAAAATAGGCTGAACTGGCAGCACTTGATAAAATTTGGGTATGTTTGGATACAGACTCTGTAATACAACCTTGACTCAGTTTCCCTGGGTCTTTTTTCGTGTGCTATGAACACATTTTCTTTTTTTTTGGTGCTGATACTGGTTTTATTTTGTTGTATTTATCCGTGACAAGTCTCCCAGAGCATTAATGTATCTCATTCAAATGTAGGATCATCTTGTCTTGATGTTTTTACTAAAGAGGGAATTGGATATGTTTGTGCCACTGAAAAACAGTCATTTTTTTTATTAGGAAGCTTTATAGTTTTTCTAAAATGTGTAAACTTGTTACCACTAATAAATTATTTAATGTCAACATGAGAGATAAGATACTCAGACATTACACTGATATTATGTTGTACATCAAGAGCCTGAGATTTCAGTTATGTTTAATTTTTGTTCCCAGTGCACTGCACAGTTGCAGAAACATTTATTTTATTAATATCTGAAGACCAGCACTGAATGGGAGTCATTAAATGCTACAGCAGTCTCAGCTGTGATGTCCTTTTATTGGTCAAATCTGGAAACCACATTACACACATTTAGAAAAGTCCAAATAAACCGTCTACCTAATGTCTTACTATGTATACATATATTTCTGTGACTGTTACATACAATCACAGAAATATAGGAGTATGGATGATGCTTTTGCATCACCTGTGGCAGATAACCGAACGCCCATTACCTTTTGATTTTTATTTAAAATGAATAGTATTTTCGCACATCCATTATCCCCTGCTAATTGTGGCAGCAGACAAAGCAGAGTATTCCAGATATTGTTCTCCCCAGCAGCAATTTCCAGTTCCTACTGGAGGGGGAGTCATTCCCAGAGTTACATCTCCAGCAGACTATATCTCTACACTGATATCTCGAACCAGCTCAACAGGCTCTTTTTTGACAGGGAGAAGCAGTGGTTCTACTCTGAGCACATTCTTAATTGTTCTCCTTTCATAGTTTTACATGCTCCAATTCATTTCAGCTCTGTATGTTATAACTTTGCTGCTTTTTGTGCTAGGTAAACTGCACAGTTACAGAAAAACATGTTTTATTAACATTTTAACACCAGCACTGAATGGAAGTCATTAAATGCTAGAACAGTCTCTGTCAATATAGCTTTTATTGGTAAAACCTGGAAACCACATTACACACTTCCAGAAAAGTCCAAATAAACTGTGTAACACAGAGAGAAAAATTCTATTGTTACTATAAAGATTTATAAGATTCATAAATATACTATAAAGATTGTAGCAATCCATCTACTACTGCTCGGCAATGCTTCTTCTTTCATGAAAAACCATTGCAGAAATATAAGACAGCTGTCTGTTTTGATGGATGATGATGCTTGTGCTGCACCTGCTAATGTGCCGTATAACTGAGTGCCCATTACCTTTTTGCCGGTGCACTCCCTTGAGATCTAGATTTACTGTATCTCTTTATTAGATGCCAGAAACAGAACTCTCATCTCAAAGCAAAAAGTAAAGAGGAATCTTTGTAATCTTGGGACATAAAAATATCAGGTACACCTGTTAACAAAAATCTGTTATTTAAAAAAAAAAAATCATACAAGAAAATGCAGGTATGTGCCAAAACCTTTTAAAATATACATTAAATGAACAATGCTTTTATACATGATCCTGCTTTGGCATTATAGCTGACTGCTTTTGGCTCTCCACTTTCCTCAGCTGATACAAGCCTCCCTCTGAGCTCTGAGACTTATCCCTAAAGCACATCACCAGGGAACTGTCTTTTTCTCCAGGGAGACTGTGGAAAGTCTGCCAGGAATTACTCTGCTTTTGTACACTGTGTATTGCTGTTGTTTTTACCCAACAAATGATTAAATTCTCCCCTGAAGCTCCTGTTTTCTTTCTCAGGACCTGAGATAACTTGTATAGGTCATTTTAATTTAAAAGGGAAATCTTTAAAGGTCTCTACAGCTCATGTAAGAAAAGTTGTGAGTCATGTTATCAATGAAAGAAGTCAGAATTATCTATTTGCTTTATATGCAACCTGTAAAATACTCTAAACCGTTTAGACCTGAGTCAAATGAACCCAACATTACTAGTGTCTGTGCCAAGATGTCTAGAAAAAGATCTAACGTAGCCAGAGAGGTATCTTAAGTTAGTAGGACATTAGCAAGGTATTTTTTCTAACTTGGGTCTTTACTTTACAATATGAAGAGCCTTGAGGTGACTGTTGCTATATAAAAAATTGAACTGAGTTCAATTGATTAAAGATAACATACCATGTCCTGACAGAAATATTTCTACCAAAACTTAAAAGGATAAGCTCTGCTATCATTTTGGAAGTAAACAAAGACAAAAAACAAAACAGAAGTTACATTTAGAGGGTTAGTGAAGTTGGGCTAGCAGATATAATGATGTCCTGCAATGGAGCTGTGGTTAGGCTAATATAAACACATAAGCACTGAGAAAAAGGAGGATCTCAATAAAAGTTAATGTTGAAAGACACCAGTGGGCAGAGACAAACACCACCATGTGGCAGGGAGAACATGTTGAAAACAGACCAAACTTCATCTAAGCGAATACCGACGATTTCTCACACCCCTAGGTGTCTCTTAGTGAGACAAAAGGTACCTTTCCACGTCCTTATTAAATACTCTGGGTTCTCAATTGACTCCAATATAAACCCGCTTAAGGCAGAGACGCTAAGGGCAGAGGCCCCAGCCGTATTTCCAACACAAACACATAAAAGTGTGACTAATAATTCAATAATAAAATGTTCTGGCCATCACAAATTGTGTTTTCCAAAGTGAATTAGGAGCTGAAAGTGAACAAATGTAATGTACATAATGCTTGGTAGGTTTATTATTTTCAACACATTTATAGATTCATTCCAACCCGCTTTCATTCCCACTGCATAAAATACTAACGACTTGTCACAGTCGACTGTATTTTACGTGTTGGGATGAGTATTTTTGTTGTCTATCCACAACACAAGGTTAGTCATTAATATGCTGCATGGTTTGCATTGATTGCTTTGAAAATGTCCTGATCTTAAGCTTATGTTCACATTAAAATGTTACTCGGCGTGAGAGGGTTTTCTGAGGTTTCTAAAAAACTTTGCTTAAAAACATGATGCACATAAATAGCATGAGAGGCTAGAAATGGATTCATTCTTAATGACCTTGTAGTACCATATCACCCTATCAGAGCACTTCGCTCTCGCACTGCAGGCTTACTTGTTGTTCCTAGAGTATTTAAAAGTAGAATGGGAGGGAGAGCCTTCAGTTTTCAGGCCCCTCTTCTATGGAACCAGCTTCCAGTTTGGATTCGGGAGACAGACACTATCTCTACTTTTAAGATTAGGCTTAAAACTTTCCTTTTTGCCAAATCATATAGTTAGGGCTGGACCAGGTGACCCTGAATCCTCCCTTAGTTATGCTGCAATAGACTTAGGCTGCCGGGGGATTCCCATGATGCATTGAGTTTTTCCTTTCCAGTCACCTTTCTCACTCACTGTGTTAATAGACCTCTCTGCATTGAATTGTACCTGCTACTAATCTCTGTCTCTCTTCCACAGCATGT
>VUQR01025737.1:0-10865 GCA_015108515.1 Hemichromis elongatus | reverse complement strand
AGTGGGAGGTCAGTTCTTGATCATTAATATGCAAATTGTCATGACCAGCGATCAAAGACTATTGATCAATGATCAATCCCCAGTGGTGCTAGTTTGAGTGTTTATAAGGTTGGAAACCTGCATGATGATGATGAATCGTTTCTCTCAGATTCCTTACCTGAATATGTTTTGTCCATCTGTGTCTGGAAGTCCCAGAGGACGTTAGCTCGGTCCTTCTCCACCACCCCTGGGGGCGGTGTGTCCTATTTAGACCTCAGGTCCTCCAAGCCGTACTCAGCACCAACGTTTCTGTATACTATATATACACGGCCACAAGGCCACATAGTCAGACATCATTAGTCGTTTCTGGCCCAAACTCCTCTTCATTTGCTAAACTCAAGAATATACAGGCCATCACTGAGAAGTAAAAACTGAGAGTTAACATCCATGAAAACAGGATTTATGAAGTTTAACAGAGTTAGAAGTTAGCATGAAGTTAGCTGGCTAGTTCCCACCTAAACATGATATAGCATGTTCTGACTGAGATTTCTGAAAACATCCAAACGTACAGCTCTGCTATCACTTCCAACATAAATGAAGACAGAAAACTAAACAGCAGTGACGTTTGTAGGGTTACTGAAGTTGGACTAGCTGGTATATAATGATGTGCTACGTGAGCGCTAGCCACACAGCTATGTTAGCATAACATAAACAGTGGAGCTGGAGGATGAACGCTAACTTTTTTCCACTGGACAGAAGGTAACGTGAGGGTTCCTGATGGTTAGGGACAAATGCAATCACATGGCAGGATGCTGTAAACGGACCAAACTTCAGCTTTACAGCATCCTCCCTTTTGGTTTGGGGCATGAAGTGAGCAGCATCCTACTGATCATCAGGTTTAAACACCACAACCAAGGCCTTCTCTCTACACATGTGGATGCTTCACACCTTGATCATCATAATCAGCGGCAGCAGCGTTAGCAGAAGGCTAAAGCTTTGTGGGTAAAAGCAGCTTAGCTGTAAAAAGAGACGTGTGGGTGTAGATTTACAGCAGAGCCCATAAAACAACACAGAGCTCAGGTTCACAAACTGAGCGATGAAATGATGAAGGCGTGGTAGCGGCAGACAGTCTAACCTGTGATGAAGTGATGTTTTCTGTCCGTGGGGGCGTGGCTTAGCCGTCACTGAAGCCTCCGATGTGTTTGCGTTGCAGTGTCCCTACCGACCGTGGAGCTGGGCTGCGGCCTCGGCGTCACTCTGCTCCTCATGCTGATCCTCTTCGTCGTATATCACGTCTTCTGGCTGGAGCTGCTGCTGCTCTATCGCTCATGGTTCGGCACAGACGAGCGGCACACAGGTGAGACCCCGCCCACAGCGCTCTCCACCTGCTCAGCCTGTTCCTTTTAGGACCCGCAGTCTGATAAATCCTCACATGCAGCAGTTTTGCACTGTTTTTATCACCTTTTCGTGTGATTATGATTCTGCATATTCGGGGTGTAAAACATGAGGTAATAAAGCTGCAGCCTTGTTTTTGGCCAGGTGACTGAAATATCTGCAGTGTCACTTCGCTTTTTACGCCCTGACACTAAATTTCTGGTTACGAGTGGCGCTGCCTGGCTGCGCTCGGAGCATTTAGTTTATTAAAGGAGAACGTTTGTGTCCCTAAACTCGCCCCAGAGCTAAATGTTTGCATTCGAGGACGCGCAGTAGGCTTCTCACACAGAAATCCCCTCGCTTTATCTCAGTCAGAGGCAAAACTCTGACATTTATTACATGTTGTGCTAGAAAAAGATTTTATCTTACATCTGCAAATTAAACTTGTGCATACCAGATGTGTGTGCGTCTCATGTTGAAAAATGCGAACAGACGTGCAGAGCAGCAGTTTGTTGCAGCATGTGCAAACATGGGTGGAAATGCAGTACAGAACCTTGACTGAGACTCTTCAGCCATGATGTTTAGTTTAGTAGAGAATGTAGAAGAAGAAGGAAGAGGAGCTGCTTTATCAGATCAGTTTCCACTCCGTTTTATCTCGCTGACTCGACATGTGTGGGTGACATTTACACTCTGACTTCCTGATGACTGAAGCTCAGAAGTTTCCCCTCTGTAATGGATCGTGTGTGTGTGTGTGTGTGTGTGGGTGTGTGTTCAGATGATAAGGAGTACGACGTGTACATTTCGTATGCGAGGAACAGCGAGGAGGAGCAGTTTGTTCTGTTGACGCTGCGCAGAGTCCTGGAGAACGAGCTCGGGTACTCGGTGTGCATCTTTGACCGAGACAGCCTGCCCGGCGGGAGTGAGTATTGTGGTACACACACACACACTGACACAGTGAACAAAAACACACATCATCCATCCATCCCATCCTTTCATCCGTCCATCCTCCATTACCCCTCTCTCCCTGCAGCCATCACAGATGAGACTCTGAGTTTCGTGGCTCGTAGCAGGCGCCTCCTGGTGGTCGTCAGCCCCGGCTACGCCTCCCAGGGCTCCCAGGCGCTGCTGGAGCTCAAGGCCGGCATTGACACCATGGCGCTAGCCGGGCACCTGCGGGTGATCCTGGTCCAGTACAAGCCGGTCCGGAGGAAGGGCTGGGTCAGGGAGCTGAGGAGGGCCCGGGTGGCTCTGGCGCTGGTCCGATGGCAGGGGGACAAGTCCAGAGAGCTGTCGTCACGCTTCTGGAAGAGGCTGAGGGTGGAGTTGCCCGTGAGGAGGGTTAGCAGCAGAGGGGAGGACGAAGAAGAGAGCAGTAAGGAGGTGGCGCTGATGAGGCTTCACAGTCAGAACAGTACAAACTCTCAAACGGGGCTCATCAGCAACACCATCAAAGACCCGCAGAAAGTCCTGAACTCTGCAGCGTAGCAGCGCCTCTCTGAGGACAATTCAGCCTTTAAAAGTTACAGCTGAAGGGAGCTCAGCATGGGGAAGAGGCTCGTGTTTTCTCTGAACGAGAGTTACTGTAGTCACGCTTTAGACCAGGACTAACTCACATTTAATCTTTTTATTTTCCCTTTAAAGATGTGAAAAAAGTCCACAGCCATGCTAGCAGCTCAGCCAGCGTGGAAGCATTTACACCAGAAAACATTTCCCATCAACAAGCTAACGTTTTTATCAGTGTTGCACAATGCTGAACTTTAATGTAAAAATGGCACATTTCAGCGTCCTGCTTAATTAGAACGTGTCTCAGCCTGATTACAGATACCCACAAGGACACATGATGTCATAGTGTGACTCACTGTAGATAAAGTTACTTATATGAACCATTTAATTGGCTGCACAGCAGTCAAAGCCTCCCAAATGAAACAAAATAGTTTCTAGTAATTTCAAAATCATTAAGAAAATACAGTTGGAATGAATAATGAACCAAGCTACTTGGAATTCTGCAAAAGCTTATGGTAGGTAGTAATATTCAAATCAATTGAAATAAAATACATTTTTGGAGGGAAAAAAAAGTATAAATTTTTATAAATTTTTACATCTATTAGCTGCTAACGTCCTGGAGCTCGATACCTTCAGCACAGGTCGAGTCCAGCGCTTGAAGCTGAGAAAGTACAGATCCATTTACTTCACAGTAGTCATCTATCATCTACTGACCAACTTTCATTAAACGTCTTAGTTCATTGGTCGAAATGCTGAAAGCACCCCTAGAGGCTGCAGTGTGCATTACAACAACAGTGAGTCTGTTTTCTCAGTCCTGCAGCTAAACAGTCACAGTGGCGTTAAAGCTTCCGGTAGTCCTCGTATGGAGAGCAGAAGGAGGATGAGGACATTGGAGATAGTCCAGCAGCAGCTCCGATACCCAAAGCTGATATTTTACAGGTTTCAAGAAAACCTCTACAGAAAAGTTTAAACTCAGATTAACGTCACTCATTTTCATATTAGCTGCAGTTTCATCGTCTACAGTATCCACTCATAGTCACTTGTGTCATTATCACATTGTATTTGATGTGTTTTGTGTTCTTTGTCCAGAGTTAAGAACTTTGTAGATGTTTGTGCTTTCTAAACTGGTGCTTTCTAAAAGACGTTTGGTTTTACTTTAACATTTTTTTTGTGCAAACATGCACATGTCAATCAAATCTGAACACACTAATAGACTGTAGAGGTGGATTAAAATCAAGTTCCTACATCCTGTTTCTGTAACATGTTAGCATTCAATGTTAGGTAGATATGGGTTCAACTGCTTTTTTCTTATAGTAACCAATGTCAGAATACAGAATACGGTGACCTGTTGGTGGGACTCGTGGAGAGGTTTCAGGATAACAAAGTGGGTGAGATTCATCCTTGGGGGGCGACCATGACCATCTATAAAAATATTCATTCAAATCCATGCAATGGATGCGGAGATGTCACTAGTGCCACAGTTGGGTAGCATTTCCACTCCTAAGTCTGTATGTCCTCTGTAGCTGAATGTGTTAGTAATTTTAAATGGTTACAAAGAGCATGCTGCCACAACACCCTCCTAATAAGAGAAAACTCGTTATTGTCATCGCACAGTCATATCTAGTATAATAGTACAACCACAGTGGAAACTGTCTGAGTTATCTGAAAATACCCACTAAATAACCACCAGGCGGTTTTAAAGTGCGACACAAACTGGAAATGAAAAGTTTGCCTTCAAAGTAAATGTAATGCCTCGCCACTGAAACCATCTCATTTAAAAAAGGACAGCTTTTACTTTGAAAACGTGGCAACAAGTGATTTCACTACCACTTAGTAGTTTGTGTTTTTTGGTTCATGTTAGAGTTTCCAGACAAATCAGCCACTTTCATTCAAAGTACGTTCAGCTACAGCAATCTGTTAGCATCCAAGGCAATCACAAGGAGGTCTTTGGTACAACCAGTTTAACCTGGTAACAGCAGGCAACCTCCAGGAACCACTCGTAACCAGCCAGGGAATACCCACATTTTCTTAAAGACTGGTGGTTACGGTTACCGGTGTGATTTGTGCTTAAGGTGAAGGGCGCCTTGCACACATGTAACAGATTGAGCAATCAGCTACTTCAGGTCTCCGCTTGGATAGTTCTGAAGTGGAGGAGCAGAGAGACAAACCTGGGTGTCATCTGCATAGAGCAGTTACCATGTCAGTTACCCGTGGCCCTAAATAACACATTACATAGAAAAACCAAGTATGGATTCATGCACTGCAGGTGTTAGATATCAGAGAGAATGCATTGAATCAAAGTAACCTGATATCAGTTTTGTTAGTTACTGTGCACTTTCCTTATTTTCCACTTTATATTTGAGATGTCAACAATAAATCAGCTGTCTCATTGTATATTTTTCTTACTAAAATATGCTATGCTATTTACCTCTAGCCCTGAAAAATCACTATTGTAATGAGAGAATGCATCCTGCACTTTGTCACGTTTTGTGTTTATTTTATTTCTTTCTTTTTTTTGGTATAAAAGTCTTTTCCTTTCACCATCATTATTCATTTCAGTCTTTTTTTGTTTGATGTCTTCCATTTTCAGAATTAGAAACATGCACACAAAAATAAGTTAAAAGTCTGTGCGTCCACATTCCCAAGTCCCTGGGTCCTGACAGAAGTCTGGATCTGAATTAATTTCTGATATTTTGTGGAAAACATAAAGACAGTGTCTCCCAGTTTACCCTTTTTCCAGTTTGATGTGTCTTCATGAAGATTTGCCACCAATGTTGACATACAGTATCTCACAGTGGTGAAGAATCATTCCTGGTTCCAGGTCCAGATCTACTCTAAAAGTGAATCCTTTTTATGCTGTGGTGAAAGTTGTATGCAAATCTAACATATTCAGTAGACAATGGGACAAACTAAAGTTGCCATATCTTCTCCTTGGCACAGCTAAAAATACCCGTGTACGTGTGGACACAAGCTGAACCTGCTAGTTTTTGAACTGCACTTCTTGAGTCTTTTTGTCTGTCCTCTGTCAGACCTATCAGAGGCCATCCTGCAGTCAATGCAGCGGAGCCGCCGCCTTCTCTTCGTCCTCAGCCCTAGCTTCCTGGCAGAAAAGAGCTTCAGCCTCCTGGAGTGTCGTCTCGGTCTGTACCTCGAGAATAGTCTCCGAGCCTCTATTATTGCTGTGGTGTACTGCTCAGTCAGCAAACTGCCCTGTGTGGAGGTCCCTCAGCTCCGTCAGGCCACCATCACCACCGTCACGTGGCGAGGAAACCGATCTGAACCACGGCGCTCTCGTTTCTGGCTCAGGCTGAGGCTGGCACTGCCCGTCCGCCCACTCGCTCTGGGCAGGAGGTTGATCGACAGCACATCATCGCACTCAGACCTGGCTGCCATGGCCCTGCAAAGGGCTCAACGGATCCAGAGCCAGAGCGACAGAGCCAGTCGGGGCCGCAGAGACAGGCGTACCAATCTTAGCCGCAGAGACATGCGGACACGGCCCAGAGGGTATCTAAAGAGAGGGGTCGTAAATACGGAGGAGGGGCCACAGCACAGCAGGAGCTGCTCAGGGTGTGCTGGGTTTATGGGTAATGTAGAGGGGCCAGGGGTGGAGCTTACAGTAGAGACACAAAAACAAGAGGAGTCATGCAACAGGACAGAGGTTTGTTCAGACCTGGTCCCAGAAACACACACCAGCCCAATTCCTGACTCCGCCCATGATGCTCACTGCTCTCCTAACCCCACCCCCATACACAACCTAGATTCTGACTCCGCCCTCACCACCAGTCAGGAGAACACAATAGGGAAACACAACCAACAGCAGTCAGTGAGCGGTTCGAGGATTTCAAAGGAAGTTCTTCCATCGTAGAGGAAAACGGGGAGGAGCCTGTGGTGAAAATTGCACTAACTCCACCCATTGATAAAGACCTAACTTAAAAGTGATGCTGCATTCAAGTCACTTTAGAAAAATACAAGTGTTTGGAATTTCAGAAGAAACATTATGATGAGTTTGTCCTGAGGGTGGCGATAGAGGGGAAAGTCAAGGGGTAATTCAAATACTTAGCGTTCATCCTCTGGAGAGTAGGAGATCCATATATTTTAGGACAATCTAAATGGCAGATCTTGAAGGTTTTGGAAATTCTGCAATAGTACAAGAACTACGCTTACATGAACAAAAGTATTGGGTAACATCTCCTAATTATTGAATTCAGGTGTTTTCAGGTGTCAGTTTGAATTTAAGTAGGTGCTGTAACAGGAAACCCTTATTGCATCAAGTCGGTCTTCCCTCCTAAATGTTTAACCATGCTTTAAGTGGTATTATTTCAAAGCGGAAGCTTTCGGGCATTCAGCCATGCAGTGATAGACTGTGTAAAGTCACTGAGTGGGATCTCGACCAGAGTATTATCAACCACAGTATCGTTTCCCTACTTTTGTCTGTAGTAAAACTGCATCGAGGGCATGGAGAAACGATGCCTTAAGGACAAACTCAGGGACAAAACATTCAATGACTTTCCATAATTCACAAGAATGATTTAAAAATATATGAAACCAACACATCGAAACACTTCATGGCTTTTATACGAGCATCACCTCTAATAAAATGAAGTTAATGCTGAACTGCCAAAATCTGCAGTTCCTCTAATGTCCACTTGAGGCTCCAGCAGTGAGTCAGTCCCCACAGATGTTAAAATGTGTGATCTTACAGCAGAAATAAACGTGTTTACTAAAGGTTTCATTCTCTTTAACTCACCTGTTTAAATTATCATAAGGCCAAAAATTTGCAATATTGGGGGTGTGGCCTCTTTGATTTACAGGAGGACGGTGACAAAGGGGTTGCTGCTGCAACACCCACTGAAGATAAATATCAAGAACATGAGAACAATCCAGTTTTATGTTTCATGGATTAAACTGGTTAATCCGCTCACCACCACACACCCACACGACCTGCAAATCAGGCTCTCCATTAGCAGGTGACGATATTAGCTGCTAACAGAAGGCTAACAGAATCACAGTTCACCTATAAAATAACAGGAAATGCCTTATTTTTATATATCTTATTTTAGTCTCTGTGTTTTCTAATAGAAAAGGATTCCCTCGTTATTTATGTTCATCTAATAATGTCTGGTCTTCAGCTGAGACCTTTAACCAGTGTTCTCTCCTCTTGTAGCCTCTGCTGTTTCTGCATGTCAGCTGCTGTTCTTAGACCAAACCCTGCTTTTCTTTTTAAATTTCTGATAACTAATAAAGACATTAAAATGCTCATATTTATGTGGAGAGACTGACCGTGCTTGTACATGATGTGATACCTGTATAATAAAAATCTATGTTGATGATGATTATTGCTTGTTATCTGAAATCCATCCATCCATTTCCCGCTTATCTGCGGCCGGGTCATGGGGGCAGCAGCCCAAGCAGAGAAGCCCAGACCTCCCTCTCCAGCTTGTCCGGGGGGACACCCAGGCGTTCCCAGGACAGCCGAGAGATATAATCTTTTTTAATTATTCATTTTTTAATGGATTGTGGAAAACATGCTGAAACAGTTGAAGTGATTGTTTTTTCTGCCTCTGGTGGGGGAATGTGTTTCACAGTCAAATGTCTCGGCTCCTACATTTCCACTCTTTAGAGAGCACATGTTTAATGCTAATGAGCATTTTTAAAATGCAGAGATTATTGTGAACTATTTGTTGTGTTGAGCTTCTTTTGTCCTTTAGTGACTGAGGCTCAGAAATAGTCACTGAGAAGCTAAAATGTAGTTGCAGAACTTTTATTTTGACATTCTCATTAAATGTCTTTTCTTAATCACCTTCCCACCTTGGATCAACCCTAACCCCATAAAATGTTTTCTTCCATAAAATGGAAAAAACACTGCTTTTAACGAACATGTCCATGATCTCTGTCATGCTAGATATGTTCTTGTTGGTGCATTGCTATGAATTATGGGATATCTTTACCTGCTTTTCCTCCGGTGCATCCTTTGCTTATGTGATAAAGAAAGCACCGCAAACACTTCTGAGTCATTTATACATCTTCCTAAACAAAACGGGTCCCTTGACTTTGGTGCTGGTGGTAACAAGTCACTTCAGATGGTAAATTTTGGAGAAACGTAAATAAGGCTAAATCAGCACAAACCAGCAGGTGTCGCTGTTTGACCACCCAGCTTGAGTGTGCAGGAGTTCTTGTGTGTCCAGTTTTAGGACGTACGTGTGTATCCTGGTTTTACAGTGATGGTTTCAGAGTTTACATATTTATCAGGGCAGCACGCATGGATTAATAAAAAACCTGACTTCTTACTGTCAATTGTCACAACCCCCAGAAAGGCTTTCTACACATCACGTCCTGCCTAACCAAAAAGAGTGAAGTGGTTCCAAGAATTCTATCAGTTATTAACATCTAAGAAGAAGCAAAAGAAATTAACCATAACCAACAGAAGGCCCGCCAAAGTTACCAAAGAGAAGGGAAGGTGCTCAGCTGGAAGATCTGAGCCTTCCAGCTGGCATAAACCAACATTAGAGCCGAACCCAACAGAAACAGAGCCACTGTGCATGAGAAGCTAAAGAAATAACAGGAGACTGAAGCATGCAAACACAGGAAGGTAGACGGTGTGAGGGAAGGAATCAACTTCCTGCTTCCTGACCAGAGATGCCTAAAGGAAGAGGAGGAAGCAAGACCACAGATCATAACCGGATATGTAAATCCTAAAGAACATGTGTGACATTAATACAGTCACCACAGTCTTACTGCGCACTGACATACCAGCACAATAAGAAGAATAAGTAGTACCAGGAGTAGAAGGAAGTAGAAGTACAAGAAAGAAGTATTAATTAGTTGTGCAAGTACAGTACCAGAGGAATTGGAAGAAAGATGTACTGGTATAAATAGACATATATAAGTAATAGTACTCATAAAAATAATAGTAGAAGGAGTATAAAAACATAAGTAGTTGTTGTAGATGAATAAAAACACAATAAAGTAATATAAGTATATAATATGATTATGTAAGTGTACTAGTAGTACTAGAAGAAGACGAAAGTAGTTTTAGTTAAAAAAAAAACAAAAAACCCAACAACAAACAATTAGAAGCCAAATTCATGGCAGTAGTTGTGATAGATATTGTAGTATCATTAGAAGGAGGAGTATAAAAAAGTAATATTATTAAAAGAAGCAGATGAGTACATAAATACTGCTTCACTACAAGCAGTATAATATAGTTGAGATAGTAGTTCAATTTATTTATTTATATAGCGCCAGATCACAACAACAGTCGCCTCAAGGCGCTTGGTCGTCTGTCGTGAGTTGTTGTTGCTGAAGTGTTCTTCGATCCTTCTCTTGCACGCTGCCTTGGCTTCTCTGATGCCTCTTTTCAACTCAGATCTGGCTAGACTGTACTGCATACCATCACCGGATCTAAAAGCGGCATCACGTTGCTTCAGCAGGGCCTGGACCTCTTTAGTCATCCAGGGTTTCTGGTTGGAATACATTCGGAGATGTTTGTCCACAGTGACACTGTTAACACAGAAGTTAATATATGAGAGCACTGATGTTGTGTCCTGATGTTCGAACACACTCCAGTCTGTGTTTTCAAAACAATCTTGCAGCTGATGTGATGCGCCTTCTGGCCAGGTTTTCACAGTTTTTGTAACTGGGGGGCTCTTCTCCTAACGGGAATGTAGGCAGGGATAGAAAAAGATTAATTTACCTTTAATAAAACTGAAGCAGAGGATACTGCCTAGTGATAGTGTGTCCCTTTTCAAAGGGGATGTAAATGCCGGCAAAGCCACTTTACTTTGCACTTTTATTTTGAAGAGTACCTTAGCACTTCCTCTTTTGTGTCAGACTTCCTGTTCTGTTCTCAGTGAAACGACACAAACATGTTGCTGCAGAGTGAGTAAAAACCTTTATTTTTTGAAAAATACACCTGTAAACTATGTATTTTATTTACTTGTCACATGCTATAACTTTGGAAAGTTTACATGTGGTTGAATTCGTTTTCTTTTGTATATGCATGTCATTTG
>VUQR01025731.1:20630-30833 GCA_015108515.1 Hemichromis elongatus | reverse complement strand
AGAACCGTCTGTGCAGTCTGCAATTCTGTTGAAGAAAGATGTTGAATCTATTTAATCATTGTAGAAAAAAATGGTTTCTGTGCTTTTGTTTTACACGTGCATTAAATTAAAGTTGATTATGTCAATTATTCATCATGAAGGCGGGGGGGGGGTTCCTTTTTTTTTTTTGCTTGGAATTGGCAACCCTATTAGTTAGGTTGTTTAATATTTCTGCTAAATACTGGCTTTTCCTATAATACCTGGTGGGCCGGTCTCTAGTCAAAATGCCCAGGCCGACTTTTTGTCCCAGTCCAGCTCTGACTTCACCCCAAATCTAAAATTTAATACGTATATTATATAGAAAGTGTGCACCATTAATTCAATTCATTCATTTAAACCACACTTCGTATGTATGTGTGCATGAGCTGTAGCACAGCCAATCAAATCAACCAGATTTTAAAAAACTGTGTATATTTTCTAAGTTCACTTGTTTTGTCATGTGTTGAGAAAAACGCAGATTTAAAAAACACATGGTCTAATATTTACATTTAGCATATAATTGCAACATTCTTTTTTCATTTTTTTTTTAAGACTCGAAACGACTTGAAATTCAAAGTTTATGACTTGTGACTTTACTTGGACTTTTACACCAGTGACTTGAGACTCGACTCTGACTTGCCTGACATTACTTGAGGATAAAAACTTGAGACTTACTTGAGACTTGCAAAACAATGACTTGGTCCCACCTCTGCTGTAAACTGCAGGAACTCCGCTGTCGCTGTTCACAGTGAAGCAGCAAACCAACCAACTTCAACTGTACCAATCCTGCCAAGAGGAGTGGTCAAATATCCAGCCAGAAATATGCTAAAAGCTTGTTGATGGGTGCCAAAAGCCCCTGGATGAGGTGCAGCTTGCTAAGGGAGTTATTGAAGGGGTTCTGTGTGAGTATTGGATAAAATAGTAGATATATAGTGTTTTTTTATTCCACTGCACAACATTCCTCATGCCTTTTTCTACACCCAAGTGATTTTTATCTAAGATTCACAAACATTCATACTATATTAAATGCATTGGAGAGCAGCTGAGGATACTGCTGTCCAATGTGTTGGGATACTTAGGGATGTAGACTGGAGCATTCATGGTTTCACCCACAACCTTTTGCCTTTTCAACCCAATTCTTGTTTTGGAAAGTCATTCAAGATTGGTGATATGCAATTATTCCACAATGAGAAAAGAAAAGTTTGAAGAAATTATTAAAAGTCAACATTTCTGTTCTATATCAACTCCATAACTGTTTATGGAAGAATTTCTGAATTACTGCTTCATATCTATGAGGTTCATGCTGGATTGTGAATGTAAATAGTAAATGGGAATTTCTATGTATGCAGATGGAATCAGATTTTCAATAAACAGCTATATTTTCATAGATTTATCACAGTTAATCACAATATTATCACAAACTGAACAGTTGTAAACTTGACTCCATTCAGTTGCAAACTGATAGCAGATTGACTTCATCTTTTTGCTGTTTTGTCTTGACATATCAAAGTCATTTTGAAGAGCGCAACTGGCTGTGTGTTTTGGTGTTGTTAGGTCTTTGACTTTGAGATCCCCCCTTTAACTTTTTATCAAGCAAAAAATGTTTTCCAGGGCTCAGAGAAAATATAAAAAGGCTTACAGGTTGTCTCTTGACCAGATTAGCTGAATTACACTCCGTATTTTATGAAACGCACTTAAAACTTGAAAGTATATTGAAAACATTAACATTAATAATATTATTGAAAAATTGTTAAATTATGTTCAATTTCATTGCTGTGGATGCTTTAATCTAGATTTTCTAAGAAAGTGCCAACAAACTCTCATTAGTGGTGTGGTTCAAACTTTTGAATTGCATTAAATCCCTTTTAATGTGCTTGGTTTTTAAAGTCTGTGCTTGTAATTATTTTTGTCAAGATATGGCATTCTGACTTAAAATGTAATCATGCTGAAACAGATTTGCAGCTTTATAACGTTGATGAGCTTGGTTTCCCACAAGTTTGAGAAACGATCACATTGTACTCTATAGTATGTGCTCAAGAGCAATCAGTCTTTAATAAAAAAGAGAAAACAGCATGACTTGAAATAATCAGCCAGGGAGTTCCTGCAACTCTGGAAGGCCATTACTCGCAGTGTTTATATTATTTTGTTTTTATTTAATTATTAAGAAATAAGTCACAAACTTCTCTGAAATTAGATAAAAAGAGAGGCAACAGAACACACTGCAGGGCATTTCATAAAACATGAAGATATTTCCATAGTACAATACAATACAACTTGAGCACATTTAAAGACCAGAGGCACACCAAAGTGCTTCTCAATAGTAAAAATATGAAATCAAATTGATTACATATGGGTACGATAGTAGAGTACAAATACATTTCCAGACGAAACAAAGCACTAATTAACCCAGGAGTACTATGTTAAAACAAATATTTCACGCCTAGTGTAAAAGTTAGATAAATGCAATCACACAAATATCAATTGGAAAATCCCAGTAACACAATAGTATAGGTTAAAATTACATTCAAATGCGATAAAAGTACAAATGACCAATAAAGTCACTAAATAACTGAAAATCCAAGATCAAATAAACAAGTTTCAATCGTGTTTTAAAATGTTGAATAGATTCTGACGCGCAAATATCTGCTGGAAGACTGTTCCAGAGGTTAGGTGCAGCAATGGCACCTCTGGTTTTCAGCCGGAACCTAAGCTGCACCAAGAGCATTTGACTCGATGATCAAAGTGCTCTCCTAGGAGTATACAGGCTGAGGGGTTCAGTTAAATAGCAAGGAGCAAATTATTTACGATTTTGAATGTAAGCAATAAAATATTAAAATCAATCCGATATTCGATGGGCAGCCAGTGTAGGTAAGCAAGGATCGGGGGAATAGAATCAAACCTTCTAGTACCAGTTAAAAGGCGTGGCGCTACATTTGGACAAGTTTTAGTTTATAAAGAAGTGTGAATGTGAGAGTGAATGAATAGTGGAATTGTAAAGTGCTTTGGGTGTCTAGAAAGGCGTTATATAAAAGTTCAATCCATTATTATTATTTAGGGCAGATTGGAGGCCCAGGTAAAGGGAGTAGTCTAATCTTGAAGTACAAAAAATGTACACAAAATACTATATTTCTTTCATAAAATGTCACACATATTCCCAAACAAATTATTATATCAAACGAACCTATCCCATTCTTTTAGCTTGTGATTGTTGAAAAGCTGTTTCAGCCAACTAAACTGTTCTTTCCCACCAAGAAGCCACAAGGAAATCCTGTAGTCCAGTTGAAAACAGTGAAACTCGACAGTTGCATTTATCTTGAGTCCGACTGTGCCTCTGTCTGTTTAGTGGTAGCTTTATATGGACACCTGATGCAGGAGCTCTTACTGCTCTGGACAGTGCTCAAAGGGACTTGGGCCCCAAAGCTTTTCCGAAGAGGAATGACAAACCTAAGGTGGCGAGTTGAAAGTCAATCCATCAGTCTGAATGAATCTCCAGTAGCACGGCTGTGGACAGGGAAGATAAAATAGAAAAAAAACATTATTGTAACATTAGATTGAGGGCAGTTCAGGGAGAGCTCCACTTTCAAGCATTTAACTTCGACTAGGCAGGCTTCCTTGGCAACAGGGATTAGTCACAATGCTCTGTTTAGGTCAGTCCTTCTCAAATAGTGGGGTGCGCCCCCCCGGGAGAGTGTGGTCTGGTGCTAGGGGGGGCGTGTGTGACCTACACCCACCCCAATACAAGAGTTTTTTCAGTGAAAACGTTCCGAATATTGCCAACGGGCGAAATGCTTTTCTCTTCCTAGGGGGGCCATAACAGAAAATAATTGAGAAGCACTGGTTTAGGTGAAGATATGAAATGATGTTTTTACGGATAAATTGTACTCTATCATTTGCAAAGGAGAAGATTACAAAACCTTTTAACATATGAAAAAAAGTCTTCTGTGAAATCCATTAATACCAGTTCAATTACTACTTTTACTGAGTTACTTTGTTGATGTGGAATCAGTTTGTGATTTACCAATGGACAGACTCATGGATTCACACTGATGACAAGCTGTCTTGACAGCACTGACCTTTGAGGAAATGTATTATAAAAGCTGATACCTTGCAGACAAGGTTGATTCTTACTCTTTATGTTTAATCCATGAAGATTTTATCATTGTAAAATGTTCCTGAACCCCTAAAGAGTGATGCACCCTCCACTATAGCATGTCTGGTTAAAAAACAAGCACCCAAAAAACTGAACAATGGTTTAGAGACAGGTTTGAAAAAACTGTAGTGATTCAATAGCAGATACACACCCAAACACAAGCATTAACTTATGAATGTCAGTCTGTTAGCTGCCTGCTAAACAACAGCATCAGGTTAGGATGAATCTTCGGTGGTACCTAATGGAGAAAAAGGTGGTGCACAGAAAAGCGGGAAATGGAGCAAAAGACACAAGTAAAAAAGAATGATAAAATATAAATATAAAACGATGGCAATGAATACAAGAATGTAATAACATAAAGTTAACATGTTATAATCAGTTACGAACATTCTTAAAATACACATTTATACTACAGTTACTAATCAAAAATATTTAATTTTTGTAAAAAAAAAAAAAAAAAAGCACAAAATAACAGAAGAGTAGAAGCAGAATAAAGCGACATAGAGTCACATTCAGCTTTCTGCATACAGAAATAAATTCTTTTTCCTTTTTTTTTTAAAGAAAATGTAAGTAAGAAACCTGTTGTGACAAATATGTGGGATCGCTCATTCACAACATTTAGAGAAGAATCACAGACTGTGCTTCTCATGTTCCAATATTTCCCGTTCTTTTTATTTGTTGTCTTAGTCTTTGGTCAACTGTTGAGTGACATGCTCTGCCGCATAAGTTGATAAATGCTCCACTTTGTTCACAAGCTAGCAGCTAACTGTTCCCTTTTAGAGCTTTTTTCCCCAGCTGCAACTACAGAAACACACTGGAGAGTGAGACAGAGAGAGCAACAACACTGAGCTAAACGATACACTACAAAGATTTACAAAGACTGATGCGGGGGGCTGCATAACTCAACTGATAATTCTTTTTTAAGTTCATCAACATAAGCACAGTGTAATATTCTTTTATAATGTAATTTTATGCATCGTTGGCATAAAATATTTATTATTTATGGCTTTAATTTTAGAGGCAAGTGAATGCCATGAAATTAAGAGGAGCTGTGTTATTGTCTGTGCACTTTTCTACTATGACCTTGCAATGACTCGTGTGAAAAAAGAAACACACTAAAGGCCACAACAGTTCAACATTTTTTTTTGTATGCGTCTTGAGAAATATCTTAGCTGTGAGGTGAGATTTACTGTTTAGGCTGTATTTTGTTTGTTCATCCATCGATTTTCTAGTCATACTTATCCTTTTCAGGCGGAGTTTGGGTTGGAAACTAAAAGGGCATCCACTAGTCAATAGTCAGGAAATACCCTGAACCCTGAGAACATAGCTGCACTCTGTTCCTTAGAGAGAAAAGTAAAATCTTTTCATTTACCTGTCAGCTGAATCAGTGATCACTAAGAAATATTATTCCTTATCTTCAAAGAGGAATTGTAATGAGATGTCTCCGAATCTGAACCTATTTGAGGTAATATTAATAGTGTATGTAATTACAATTTGTCCTCCATCTGTGTATTTGTAGTTATTCATTTTTGCCAGTGAAGCATTGCATTGAGACCCCTCCGAATATTCTAACACAGCAGTCACTTGATAATCTAGACAGGTGTGGGCTGATCCTTCAGTAAACCAGGAGGTAATTACACTATTTGCCATATCGACAGACTAACCAACAGTGATTTTACTCAAACAGTCTTGGAAAAGAAACAGAGAAAGCCACATTATATCCCAGTCTAACCATGGGAGTCTCCAAGGAGGGGGGTGGATTTCAGCAGAGAAGGAAAGAGTGAACGCAGTATAAAGGGAGCTGCTGAAAAGACTAAGAAAGGAAGTTGGAGTGTTGCAGTGGAAAATGGAAGCGTGTGGGAGAAAGAGAGGGAGTGAGTGAGAGGTAATGAATAGCAAATCAGCTCCTTTATAAAACTCCTGCTTTCACTGTTCAATCAGAGTAGCCCGGATTGGCAATTTTCCTCCGGCACAATAGAGCAGGCCCAAGAGGGCCCTGGCCTCAGTTCAGAGAGGGAGAGAGAGAGAGAGAGGGAGAGACAGAAGTAGGACCTTGCCAGTACCCGGCCCTACCAGCCAGTCTTCTGTCAAGTTTAGCAAAAACAGCACAGACAACAGGAGGTACTCAGTAGCGACTTGCCCTTTGACTCGTCTTTTCTCATACACATTTCTTCTGTTCATTGATGTATGAGGGTGGTGTAAGTGAACCTGTGAAGGTGCAGTAGCTACCCTCCCTCGCTACAGTTCATTTGCATAGAGGAACTCCCCATTTCCTCCTGTGATGCAAAATAGCCTCGGGGGTAGAGAGAAAAGGGAGAAAGATGCAAAGTGACTGACAGTAGTTCACATTGTGCACACTGCTGGGTCAATGCTCCTTTTGCATTTTTTCCACTGCTTGGAGCTTTCTGTGTATGTGCACACACTTTTCCTGTACTTAATCATCCTGCTTGGATGAGATGTGCTTTAGTTCAGGGGCAGCGGCTCACCTTTGATATGAATTCTGAATGCAGGATTATAAATTAGTATGTGTTTCATTTGTTTTTCACACCCAAGCAGTAATTCAGTTAAATGACAGTTTGTCCCCAAACTAGAGTTAGGCATCTTTTTTCTCCGGCCTGCATTGGCTATTCATCCATCTAGATTGTTTGGGGTGAATTGTCTGCTTTTGGAGATATTGGTTCTTGTCTCTTGAATAAAGTGGAACCAGATGGCAATCACTTTATATTGCTCAAATTGCTACGAAAATTACATTTGGAAAAGTAATCATTAGTGTCTGTTACCAGAAATTATGGCCCAGTAATTGGGCTGTTTTGTTTTACTATTTGCCTTTTTCAGCCAAAAGAAGTCGGCAGCTAGCTAACGTTACAGCTGAGCTAATGGGGGGGATGCTATTAGTGTTTACATCCAGTCGCACTGTTACTAGTTTTTTGAGTAACTTGGTCACAATTTCTGGAAGCAGATATTTCTACTGATATATTTTATTTGTGGGGAGTGCCACAAGGCAGTAGCCATTTACTTCCATTATATTCAAGAGAAGGCAGACGTCTCTGCAGTGGTTATCTAAGAGCAACCACTAAAATAATTGGGACAGATAAATAACGCTCAAGGCCAGAGGAAATTATCTGAAATTCTGATGGTTCTGTGACATTGGGATTATATTTCTTAGTTTAAGACAATTTTTATTGCATGACATGCCAACTAAAATTAGAAAAGAAATGCTCATTAAAAGTGAACTGAGCATGAAAGAAAAAAAGCCACACACAGCTAATTTAGTCCAGCATAATAAGACACTTGATCATACCGTTTGAGCATTTACTCTATTAATTTAGTCGGGCATAGCTTTGACTCCTTTAAACTGTGGCGGTTACATAAAAGAGCGGAAAACAAAAACATCCTAATTGCCTCTATAAAGTGAGATGAAGTGCTCCACAGCAGTCCAAGCAGTTGAATGGTTTTGTCAAGTCAGCACAAACTGAAATCAACAACAAACGCGTACATTCATACGCGCGCAAGCGCTGACCAGCTGACATTATGTACATTCTCTCACCTGCATAAAAATATGGTCGTGCATATTTCAGGGCGTACAGCATGCTTTGTATGAGAAGCTGGGTGGAAGGCATCAGATGCTACTCACAGGAGGAATAATTACTCTGGACAGTGGCAGGAGTGAAACCAGATTTACTTGGCAGAGCCATGCCAAAATCTGCTGCCAGTGTACACAACGCATACCTGCCCTGTGTCACTCTAGGCCACCCGGGCACTGAATCAGCAACACCCCCCCCCCTGCATTAAGTCCCTTACTGCTGGGAAGCAATGTAAAGACAAGGCTTAGCACAGGAAATCTAAAACTGGCATAGGCACTGCATTGGAAAGGCAGAATTATTAGAAGAGCAAGTTTGAATAAAGAAAGGAGTTCAATACTCTAAAATTCACAGATAGGACTGTCATTGACAGTCTCTTCTAAGCATCGTCTTCATCGCCCTGTAGTAGACGTCACAAATTGCAGCACAGAGAGGTGTAAGTTGTTCTTCTTGGACACTAAATCTAGTAGTGGTTCTGGATTTTAAGAAGAGTCGTACGACTGTCTGTGCTGTGGTGAAAAATGATGAGGCCGATGCGTTTATGCATCGATATAAATACCTTGGCACTGTAATTGTAAGCTGACCTATGAGCTTCAGGTGGATGCTGTCTGAAGAAAAACTTGTGTACTGTAATCACAGGCCTTGCAGTTTTTCAACACCTAGAATGTTTTATGTCTGTTTTATTGAATCTATTCTTACATGTATGGGTAACTGAACCGAAAAAAACAAAAACAAGTATAGTTATAGTGTGCAGCAAAATGATAGGGGTTACACCGAATTACCTTTCTCACGTGTTTAAGGTCAGGACTAAAAATTTCCACCTCTTCTGGCTGATCCTATCCACTCTTTGTCAAAGGAGTTTAAGTTGCTTCTCTCTGGATGCAGATACTGTATCGATGACAAAATCTCATTTGTCCCAGCTGTCATTGGTATTTTGAGTAACTCACTATGTTGCTTTTTTTTTTTTTTTTTTTTTTTTTTTTTTTTTTTTTTTTTTTTTTTTTTTTTTTTTTTTTTTTTTTACATTTATTGGCTATTTATTACATTTTTCTTAATGGATGCGTGATTTGTGCTGACTATACAACAGATTTCCTCTTGGGAATAATAAAGATATGCTTGATCTTGAATCCTTGATCAGCAGGGGTAACAAAACATAGTAGATGCTGTTGTAGTGTAACTGTGAGGTCAATATTTATGAATTTTGTAATTTTTACGTCTCAGCACCGACGTAACCTAAAAAGTTGTATTTCATGTTTATTGAATATAGCCAGGTGATTCAAGATGTTTCTCTGCTTTGACTTGTTTCAAGGTTTTCTCTTCCAAAAAATTGGCCTTGCTCTGCATGTGTTATTTTTTGTTGTACACCATATAAGGCAAGGCTTTTATTCTATTACTGAGCTCTCAGAGAAGAAGTGCTTCTGACATCTGTTTTTCCTTGTTGGTTATTTTTCTGTGGTTATTTTTTCGGCTCTGAGGCACCTAGAGCCAGGGGAAGTGCTTGTTTTCTAATACAGCTGATACAGACAGGAAAAGATTATTAAAGACATGTTAGTTTGCCATCATCAGTGCATTAGTCTCATTTCCCTGAAGTGTTCACATTTTTTTATTGACTCCAGCATCATGATTTCTGTAGTTGTTTGTCACATATTGTATGAGTTAAACTGGACAGAAAGGGAATTTCAGAAAGCGAGTGAGAGAGCTGTGTTTTTATGTCTACCTGTTGTTCTTTTATATCTTTTATATGACTTTTATATCCTAAAGGAGCGACTGTGGTTCAGGGGGTTGGGGCGCTCATCTTGTAACCGGAAGGTTGCCGGTTTGATCCCCCAGCTCTCTGTCCTGGTCGTTGTGTCCTTGGGCAAGTCACTTTACCCTACCGCCTACTGGTGTAAGCTAGGGCTGGGCAAAATGATTATTTTCCTAATCGATTAATCTAGCGATTAATTTTTCGATGCATCGATGAATCTAATGATTAATTTTTCAATCCGATTCTATTTTGTTTTGAATCAATTATCGATTATTTCCCCATTATTTGACTTGTATAGCAATTTCACATTCACTAATTTATGTATCTCAATAAAAAAACACAAATTTCTTCATTTGAACACCTTTTAATAAAAAAAAATTGCAAAATAAAGTTGTAGTAGTAGTAGTACAATCTTATATTAGAGATAACATTTAACAAGAAATGAAATGTGCAAACATATATAAATTTAAGGAAAGTTAACAAAACGTAAGAAATAAATAGCAGCAATGGTCTATTTAAACAAGCAAAATGTAACATTCTTGCTTTCTGCAAAAAAGCGCTCTTCATTCACAAAAAAATAATCCATTTTGTTGTTGCTTCTCACGTTTCTGTGTGTGTGTGAGTTCCTGGATGCCATTGTTTGAGGTGCTGGTGCATAGCCGTGGTGCTTATATGATAGGCCATTTCCACCTTACAAAGCCGGCAAA
>VUQR01025731.1:9060-20610 GCA_015108515.1 Hemichromis elongatus | reverse complement strand
GTGATTCTTAATCATCTGGATTTTCTTTGTGAGGGTGTAAATATACAGCCTGCAAGCTAGGGCTGGGCAAAACGATTATTTTCCTAATCGATTAATCTAGCGATTAATTTTTCGATGCATCGATGAATCTAATGATTAATTTTTCAATCCGGTTCTATTTTGTTTCTGTGTTTGGGTCCTCCACCTGTGGAACCATTACAACAATTATACGATTATAAAATTAATTGCAAATAGTAATAATGATATTAAAATGTAGAATTACAGCAGGCTTGCACCTTGAGGTGACTCATTGTAATTTTGGAATATGTAAATAAAATAAAATTGAGTTTAATTAAATTGAATTGAATGATGCATACAGGTGAAACAGCAGTTGGATCCAGTGTTGGTCTCAAGCCACTTGTCAGAAATGATAAGAGCCCAGCAGGGTCAACCAGCTGATAACTGATGTTCAATTGAATCATTATAGAGATCCCAAATAAGTGGTGCGTATGATGGAAATCTGCTGCCTTGAGACGATGCTGATGGAGAATTTTCAGAGGGTTTTAGTTTACAGGCAAACAGTTTTTGTGACTTGTATTCAGTTTCCTTTCAGAAAATTTTTGATGGTTGTAGGGATGTGAGGATATTGAGCATGTATACTTAAAACCCCTTATTTAGGTAGGCGTGTCGACCAAACAACAAAAGGTAAGACAAGAAGTTGTAGATTTCTATTGAGGTGAAATGTTTGACGTAAATCTGTGTTTCTGAGGTGAAGCCGAGAGGTCAAACACAACTACAATTGTGTTTTATGTGCTTTTGCAATATTTTTCTATTTGCTGGTGTTTTCTTAAATTGCCGTGTGTTTGACCTCTCAGGGCACCGTATAGATCCTTGATAGAAATACATTGTCAGGCTTTATATAATAATTTTTAAGTCAATGTTAAGGATCTACATTTTTAACTGCCTGAAACACAATTTTTTATATAACTTCTGAAGTTTTTTTTTATATTGATTAATTATTAGGTTTTGATGTCTGTGTTTTCTTGTAATACCAACAGTTAAAACTTCACAGAGCATTTTGTTATGCCAAGAACAAGTCCAACACTTGAGAATGTACATTTGCACGATAGTCACCTTAAATGATAAAATATATATTTTGTATTTTAATTATCTGACAAATCTGCAGCAATAGTTTATATTTGCTGTCTCTTATTTTAAGGATATATTTTATTATAACCGTTCTAAACATCCTGTAGCATTATTATGTCCTGCGTCTAGTCTTCATCTGCTCATGTTGCTTACTTCTCAATTCGAAGCGGTGGGACTTTTTTCATTGGTTTCTTTTATGTGCAGAGCATCCTCATTGATTTATTGACCACATGTTTGGCCACATGTAGTTGTCCTCTTTTTGCTATCAGCGGCCCCCATATGGATCCCTTCAGGATGGACACACAGATGGACACAGTGGGGCTCCAGAGCCAGCCTGGCTGACACACCAGTCTCCTGTTTCCTAATGCCCCTCACAGAATGGCAGCACATCACAGAGTCACATCAGGAAGACTTTTGATTTATCCATTAGCAATGAAATTATTAAAATGCTAATTTTTCTTAGCCTCATATTTGCTCTGGTTGTGTATTTTTCAGATTAATTAACACCCAGCGCTAGTTTATTCAGTTACCATTCATCGATAGAAAGTAGTGCCCTCCATATGATGATGTTACATTTAAAAATATACACATTACAGTTCAATATGATTATCATCCACAGACAGGTATATAAGATGCAACACTACAAAAAAAGATCCTTGTGGTTTCTATTATTTAACATACATTTATTTAATAAAATAAGTCCACAACAAGATTTTTTGCCCTCCAGTGAGGTTTGTAAAGGGAATTATTGAGCCATCGTGATTTTGTTTTGCACGGTGGCACTAAAAAAATTAAAAAGATAAAAGATTAGAAAAGTAGAAAATATATTAAACTTTCAGCTCTTGTGTGGTGATAATAACCAAAGGGGATCCAATTCCATCTCAAACAGACTGTTTGAAGATCAAAGCCTTGACTTTATCTCCAAAATAGTTAAAAGCGACCAGAAAGAGGACAGGGTAGGCTATCGCTCTCCCTACGTTATATTCCAAGCCTTATGTACCACATACAGTAGCTTATGCTGGACATTAACTCTATGATTGATTCAGATGTGAATGTATAGAATATAATTCTGCAGTACCTAAGATACTCGTACAAATTTGATTAACAGAGATCTTGAAAAAAGGTAACTCTTAAAGAAACAATTTAGCTGAGACATGAGTGGATCTTCCTTGCCTACATAAATGATGTAGATAATATTCTTTCATTAGTTTCAGAGAAATGTAGCTTTCAAGCAGCTCTGGCTTATATTATAATTGAAGTCAATTTTATATGTAATCACAAATCATGTTGTAAGTCATGTCTTCAGGAGCAGCAGTAACTTATAAAACATCCCAAACGTAGGAAGTTTATAATATTACCTAAAATCTACCTAATCTCCAGAACTAAGAAAATGGTATTTAGGGCTGCTCTGTAGTCATCATTTAAATTCTGGGCTGGTATGATTGAAAGTGTGAGTATGATGTAGATATTAATAAACACTACAGTAGCTCAGAATAACAGCTTTAATTAGAGTGGCAATATTTGCATTGAAAACAACAATTATACACTTCTCCATTTTTTTACACACATTTCCATGTATTATCAAAATTTTATGTTAGTGCCATATTGAATATAGTAGACTGGTTTGAGTGTATGTGTGTTCACATTTGTTCATTATGCAGCACACCTTTCCTGTGCTTCAGTAGGACTCAAATTTATTGTTTGTTTGAGGTGGAAAAGCACTGGAGATTAATTTTGCGAAGGGTCGCACAACCTTAATCATTTATTTATTTTCATTGCCTGAGGCTCATAATATTCATCAGCATTTTGATGTATAGGTGTATTCATTTACTTCCATTTTAATTGTGGGGAGGCCAGACATTTATGAATATTTTGTGTGCAATTAACATGCCTTACAGTGTTGATGAAACGTTTCACTAAATTACAGGGCTGAGATCGTGTTTTAATTATCTCCCAGTGTATTTGAACAATGCTGTGAAGAAATGTGTTCAGAGTCATGGCCATATTCAGTTCGTTATTCAAAAAATAAAATTAAACGAGCCCAGAATATTGTATTTGTCCTCCTCTCGCTCTGTAAACATCTGGGCTCTGAGGACGACTATCAAATTCACTTTCCAAATCGACAGCTCCCTTGATCGCCGGTCTTACTGGTGTGAAGAAGCAATAGGCCGATTAAAAAAATTATGACCTCTAGTTAGAGACATTGTCCCTGGTGAATACTATAACAAGGCTAACATTTGTCACTGGAACCGAGCATTTCCCCAGTGGGAAGGCGAGAGGGATCGGACCTCTGGATGTCAGGATAATTGGCAAAGGCACCTGGATCATACAGCAGGAATGACAGACTGACATTCATTACCTTTAATAGTATTTCCTCCTTCACTCTGTCACATCTCCCTTTCCCCTTTTCTCACCATCACACATGTTCATGCTTTTTTTTTTTCATTCTGTTTGTGTCTTTGCCCTCATCAGCCCTCCCACCTTCATCCCGCGGGTCACCATGCAATGCCTCTTTGCCATTGTTATCCTTGGCACCTGAGAGATAAAGTCACTCCTGATGACTGATGACCACAGGTCCATGCAGAGATGAGCAGCACTTTGTAATGATACAGATATCCTCAAGGCTGCATCTGTGCAGCCATGTCAGGTCACAGGCTGGATCAGCAGCGGCGTTATGAAGTACATCGTAAAAGTCCTTGTAAATAAAGCAAGTGTTCTTACAAGCAGTGCTCACCGAGCAGAAGTCAAAAGAGACAAGTTCTTAATATGAATAAATGGAAGTTTCATCAACCCTTAACCTGAACACAGCAGAGGACTACCTAACTGGTATTTGAGAGGCTTTTTTTATGATTCTGCAGTGACTGGAGCAGATAATGACCAGCTGTGGGGATCATGCTCAGCTACTAAGGGACCTCATTGGCACACTAAACAACCTCATTATGACACTTTACAGATGCCATCTTGGCCAGTTGTGAGGCTTTTCTGTTGGCCTCCCACAATCCCCTGGTCCTGACAGTGTGGCCACGGTCCGACTTTAGCTGGGGACCTCTGGGCTTCTGGGCCGGGGAGACATGAGGTCGACAGCCAGGCTTAGACAGTAAGCGAGCTGCAGCTCATTGTGCATTAATTATTCTACATTTCTCTTTTAACTTTCCACTCCCTTGGGTTGTTTACAGAGTAAAGTGAGATGTGAAATCCTGCCATAAATTGACTTGAAAATAACAGATTATCCAAAGAATTATGTATATAAAGTACACCCTCACACTTGTAAAATAATTACAAAATCAGTTCCCCTGTCTTGTGAACAAGATGCAGTGTAAACAGTGGTTCTTAGCCAAAGGCACTTCTGTGATCATTTGTACAGCAAGATGTTTAAACCATTGGTGTACAGTAGGATATTGATTTGACCATTCAAACCATCTTTCTACAGGGTTTAAGATGTACTGTGTCTAGAGGTTAGTCAAGTGTAAGTGCAACTACATATGTCAAACCACACAGCTCAACTTCTAACACCACTCAAATGGAGGGAAATCACCCAAAGGGCACAGTACAGCACATTTCATAACAAGTGAACTCATCTCTACTTTACATGGAACCATATAGACTTACAGGATGTGTCTAAGGAATTAAAAGTAGAATATAACAAACGACTTTGAAAAACACATTTCTGAATCCTGAAGCAAATCAAAGATGAACAGCACTAACAAATCTATTTTTAAAGAGAGAAGATGTATGCTAGACTTTTGGAAAGGACCGAAAAACATCATTTTAGGGAGTAAAACACTTCTATTATTGACTTATTAGCCTGTATTCTTTACATAAGTATATGCATGTACAAAATGTTGAAATTATACTGAAAAGGAAAGTGATGCAGCCATTGTTAATTAATAATGCTGTAATGTTTTTCATAAACTACTTCGCATGAAAACACTGGCAGACACTCTAATGCAGTTTTGCCAGATGCTGCCTGCATTGTACCATTACTCACAAGGTATCCTTTGGCGGTGGTCCTTGACACACTGGCCACAGCACTGTTGGCCAATGAGAGATAATAGTCCCATTAGAGACCTGCAAACTCTGCGTTAGGAGGTTGTGGTGATTTGTGCAGGTGCATTCTGTGATCTATTTCACAGAATACCTTCCAAAATAATTAGTAGTTAGGATTAGGGACTAAAACTACTTTAATAGGTTTGGGAAAAGGTCATGGAACCCTGCAAATTGAAGACATTACATGTTGGGAGTAACAGGCCATTGTGTGTCACAAACCACCATCAAAGGACATTTTTGTGCATTAGTGTTGCACCCAGCTTTGACAAAACAGCATTATCTGACACCCTGGAGTTGCACCTACACTGATCTACAAACTATGCTAGGACACCATATTGTAATAACCTCTAGCATCTTTAAAATAAAACCTGGTGCATATTGGATAGCACTAATATTGACCACTTTATTTAAAGGTATAAATTTCGCTATCAGGTTGTCTTCATTTTTTACTCTAATTTGCTGTAGATAAAAGAAAAGGCTTAAGGGAACCTGTAGCACCTGCTGTGAAGAGCTATACTAGACATGTGAAGATCTTAACTTTTAATGCTCTTATATTATAAGCTGAATAGATTTCTGGAAATGTGCATTGAATTTGCACACTGGTGCTTTCCCAGTGGAGGTGACATTGTTTCTGTAGCTCCAGTGTTACCACCTAACTGCACCAACATTCATTGCATACATAGATTTATTACTTCGCAGATTCTTGGTTAGATCCTATGTGTTGCAAATTGCGAAAGATACATATATATGCCCTGTTCCTAATTCGTAGTATTCACAGGTTCACTGCTGCTAGTCTCTTTTTTTTTCTAGTCACAGCCTTAGAGTTTTTGCAAATGATAGCTTGTTGACTTGACAAAGAAGTTTTTGAGGCACAAGCAGCAAAATGTTCAATATTCAAACATAAACACCAGCATTAAGCGAGGTCAAAGCAAAACTATAATTACTGCCACTTGACAAATAACTAGAATGCACTGCTTCTGTTCTGTGTGTGATTGCTTCTTCTTTACTTTGGGCTATTCAGTTTCAACCTTGGTATTAACGGGATATTGGAAAGCTCCTCTACAATGTAAAGTGTTTTCCTGCAACTTCATTAGTCACAGCAGACAAATGCATTAATCCTGGCGGTTAATGAACTGCCTCGTTCTGTTACTCAGACTTGATTACATGTAAAAAATGTGCTAGATTTCATCGCCACTGTAATAATAGTGGGGATGCTTGCAGATGTTATTCACTTCAGATTTGTTAATTGGTCAGAGCACATAATTCTGACTCAATTTAAGGAATATAAATTTTCTTTATAATGTTTCCAATAATAAGATCTTTGCTATGTCTGCATTATATGCTGTACCACTAAGTTCAGATCAGTATAACACTGCAAAGTAATTATGCAATCCCAGTGAAAATACTTGAAGGTTCAGGTTGTAACCTTGCAATCTGCAGAGATATTTTAGGAGCTGGGACACACACAAAACAATTTTCTCTGACATTTTCAAGCAATCAAACTGTTACTCATCTTCTTGACAAACCATATCGACACATCAGGAATTCACTTTGGTGATACAATTAGAAATTATGCATACATTTGCATAAATGTTTCCATAAAATCCTTTTGTTTTGTGCTTTCCCTCCAGTGAATGATGGCCTATATTCCTCTACTGATTGCAATCTAAACCAACTGCAACAGCAAGAATATTAATGGATAAGCTGTAATTCAGTTAGGACTTGATTTGTAAGTACTCGATGTGGTTGAACTCTAATAGCGGCGTTAACTGACAAAGTTATTGACAGCATTATTCAAATGTCAATATGTTTTGAAAACTGTATCAGTGTGGCCATTAACCACCTTTCTGTTTCTTCCTAATGCTGTCAGACAGCTTTCTCTCTGCTATTATCCTTCTTGAATTCACAGTTTTTGTGTATTAATCTCTGTTTTATGCATTAGTAGTTTGATCTCAGCAGGTATGCAGTGATACAGCTGTTTTTCTGCAACATGCAACCTGTGATGATCAAAAGCTTTATCAAAACGGCTCTCTGTTGCAAATCAGCTGTATCACAGTCAGAATGTGCATTACAGCCTGTACACTGTGAAACTCTTAAACCATTCAGATAATTGGATTCCTCACAGTTTACCTCTAAATACACTATACTGTTCAGAGAAACACTCTTCAGGCAGAACCATTAAACCAAAATTACAGCAATTTTTATGGAGTCAGAAACATACATGTGGAGCGTGACAGCTGTCTTTGATTAGCTTTGACTCTACTGTTACTCGGTGGCCATCCTTATCTGCTGTGAAACATATTCACAACTCCTAAAAATCTTCGTTTTTCAGCTGCCGCGATATCGGTCTCCATCTCAGCCTATTCCAGCATTTTCTTCAGTCACAACAATCCTCTGCATGTCCTCCTCCGCCTCCTCTTTCTCTGGTCTTACACTTTTCGTCCTGTCTGGCAGTTCCATGTTGGGCAACCTTTGTCCAGTATCTCCACTATCCCTCCTCTGCACATGTTCAAACCATCGCAGCCTTATTTCTTTAGCTTTGTCTCTAAGACATTCAACGTGAACTGTCCTTCTGATGTGCTCATTTCTAATTCTGTCCATGCTGTCTTACTTCTAGTGACTTCCATTCCTCTTCTCTCCAGTGCATACCTCTACCTCTCTGAGTTCTCTTCCACCTGCTCCTTACTCTCACTACAGGTCACAGTGTCATTTGCAAACGTCATACCACATGCATACTCCTACACAACATCGTCTCTCAACCTGTCCATTAAAACTACAAACAAGAAGGGGATCAGAGCTGGCCTCTGATTTAATCACACCCCCACCTTGAATCCTTCAGTCACTCCAGCTGCACATCTCACCGCTGTCTTGCTGTCTTCATACATGTCCTGCACCACTCTCAGTCCCTCTCTTGGCATCCTGTATCATGCTTTTTTGAAAATCTCCAAAATACTCAAATAGATTTTTAGACAGCTTTGATGGCACAATACAATCAAGCTGTGGCACCAACTGCAGTTTTGAAATATCCACTTGAGCCTTGGTCCAATAAAATCCTCATAGGGCCCTGTGTTAAATTGGCAAACTATACAGCAGAATTAAGGTTTGCGACTGTCTAGCTAATTTCCAACTGCATAAAAATTGCACAGTGTGGGGGTTTAATAACTTAACCATTTATTTTTTACTGAGGCTTAAAGTTATGCAAGATTAAGGATTTGGCTGCTTTGAATGAAAACTGGCTGCAGACACAGGCAGTTACAGCTGTTAGCTAACTGCTAGGCATCATCTCTGAACTGGAGCAGATGCCTCTGTGCTATTGTTGATTCTTTTTGAATGTTTAATATTAATATTTTTATTATTGTCATCTGGCAAATAGTATGCTTTTCTCTGTGTATAATTTCACCAACATATCATCCAAAAAGTCTGTGCTCTAGTTTTGTTTTTTTGAATTGTTATGTGAATCAGGTCGAGGTGGCAACATCTATCATTAATATACAATCTGCGGTATTCTTTCAAAGTTAATGTAACTCTCCATGGTTTTTTAATTATGTTGCTGTTTTGCAGTTTTTCCATCAAACATATGGATTTATTAAGCCAGTAAATATTGTTAGATTTGCCCATAAAGAGAGATTGCACAATAACAGCAAGGAAGATGCAAAAGGACACGGAGGATGCTAAATTGCTAAATGAATTGTAACATTGATTTTGATTTGGAAAATTGTCAACTTTAAAGACCCAGGTAGGAATTCTTCTCAGGCTGATTTGAACAAATGAGTGATGTTTTGTTTTTTTCCACCTTAGCATCTGTTAGCATCAGCTTGACAAAAGCCACACTGCTAATTTAATATGTACTGCAGCAAGTCTGGCTCTTAGTGTCACTTAGCATCATGCCAGCCGCCAATTTGTAAGGTTTTTAATTGGATATGTGGAAAACGAGTATATTTAGAGTGTAATAATACTTGCGGTTTGTGCAACTTTTATCACACATATTGGCACCTGTAAGTTCAAGATGTTCTTACAGTGTAATAACACATGACCTATATAAAATTAGCACTGCTTACTGATCACAGCCTAGTGAACTGTCAGGAATAAGAGGAGGGGGTGGAGCTTTTGTGACAACACTCTCTCAGAACATGCTTTGTATGTTAAATATGTGCCTTCATGAATAGACTTTAATGGACAAAACACTGGCACCTTCATTAGAGAAGTCCAGTGACATGCGTGACCTGGGGTGTGGAAAAACAACGAGGCTCCCAGAGGAGAACATCAGGCCAGGGAACCAGTGTCAGAGGAGAATTATGATGAAGGGATACTGATGCACTTGGAGTGTTTTTGTTCTAGAGGCTTGTAATTACAGCCCAGAGAGCCGGGAAATAATTATGTAAGCTCTGTCAGTGAATGAGGGGTAGGTGGAGAAAATGAAAATCAGAGATATCATCAACCTCTCAAAGAGGAGGGACGAAAGAAAAGTGGAACATTACGACATTTTCTTCCTGTGTTCAAAATAAAAAAGAAAGAGAAAACAAAGACAAGTCTTTCTTCTCACTCACTTTGTTCCGATATTTTCCTCTCCTTTTGTCTCCTTCTCTGACTTTTTTTCTCCTCCTCGACTCTTTGACTTTTCTATCATTTGCACTCTCCACACTGGCCTGTCCGCCTTTCCCTCCCTCCTTCCTCTCTGAAAGTGTTCCAGACTACTCAGAGCAATTACAATTTAAAATGACAAAATGGAGATCATCATCATGTCACAAGATCAAGTGAAATGAAATGGCCCGTGGAAAAAGCCGACGTATGCTAGTGTGCAGCCCTGTGAGTGTGTGCATGCTCAAATGTGTATATGACGCAGTGTACTGTGCTTGTTTGCTCTGCTGTACTTCTAACAGTGTATGACATCTGCCCAGTACAGTGCATTTGTATCAGAGTTTCTGAGTGAATCGCCCTCAGATGCAGTCAAAGCTAATGTAGTGTAACAGAGGGAGGGTCGTCCTGGTCTGCTCATTTTCTCATCACCATTACTCCCAACTATTCACTTGCACTCTTGGTCGGAGCTGCATTCCTCTCGCGGTGAAGTCAGCATTTTTTGTAAGCCAGTAAAATACATATAAATCCTGCATGCACTGCTCCTTGATAGTCGTGATCCCTAAGCGGGATTTTATTCTGCATCTCACCACACTTTGACTCTCTTCACAGGCTTTTGAGGAGGGAAGAGAATTGGAGCTAGTCATAAAAACACACACTCCAGTGGCTTCTGTGTATTCTGTGGGCTGCTGAATTAGTTTTTCCTTTCTCTGCTTCCTGTAACAGATGGTCTTATAAACTTTAACACGACTTATGGAGAGAAAAAGATACACTAGAAGGACTATAAGTTCAGTTCTGCTGTTATTCAAAAACACACTTTTACATCCTAATGCTCTTCCAATATTGTGTGTGTTTTAAAACATGTTTCCCCCCCGCTTGGTCCTAAATGTGGCATTAAAACCTAAAGCTTATGCATTGAGGACTCAAACCTCCACTGAACTATAGCATTTCCTTACACAGATTTCTCCAAGCAGGGTAACCTGTATTCAGTGCTACATATCTTTTTCCTCAGCTTTAATTACACTATAGTCAGACAAGTCATACCGGCAGCCTCCCCCCTCCAGTTGCTGTGCTGATCAATAAGTGGACTGACTCCAAAGCCATTGCTTTGTGTAAGGTATACTATGGGAAAGCGGTAAAAAGAGCAGAGAAAAAAAAGCAGAAATAGGAGAAAATTATCTCATTGCCTTGCTGCTGTGCACACATGCACAGTATTCGTCTGATAATCTTTTCATCAGTTAATTTATTTTACCATTTCAAAAGCTAGTTTGATTCTTTATGCTCATTTTAAACTTCTGGTTATGGAGGTGCGTTTTTTTTTTTTAACCTTTAGTTTACAACAAATTAGCACAAAAGGAGTGTTTTTCCTCTCCTTTCTTCTTGAGCATTCACAGTGCGTATTGTTTGGTAAATGTACATGCTGTTTGTCTAAATGCAAAGCTCAGGCAGACAGGATGAATACAGCCTTGCTCATCTTGAAAAGTGTCTCTTTTTTCCTTTCTTTTTTTTTGTGTAGCTTTCCAAAAAAAAATGTATTTCTGATATTCAGATATAAACAGAGCCACTCTGGGGATGATGCTGAAATGAACACGGTGGCAGAGTGCACCATTACTGTACCAAGTGCTAAGATAGAAAAAGAGGGAGAGAGGCAGGGGGTAAAGTGGGAGAGGGAGGGATATGAAGCGAGGGACACAGTGCTTGGATGGGGAGAGTGGAAGATTTGTGTAGACAGAGAGCAGTATGGAAGAGGATGATTGAGAAAGATGGACAGGGAAAGATGAGAGACAGAAAAAGAGCGGG
>VUQR01025730.1:67997-86854 GCA_015108515.1 Hemichromis elongatus | reverse complement strand
ACTGGTGTCGTAAACCACCGCCTCTGTTCAAAGATGGCCGTTCACAGTGGACATAGATGGCTTCTTTCACTCCTCTTTCAAACCATCTGTCTTCTCTGTCCAAAATGTGAACATTGGCATCCTCAAAGAGTGACCTTTGTCCTTTAGATGCAGATGGACGGCAGAGTCTTGTCCCGTAGAGGTGGCTCTTCTATGCTGTGCCATGCGTTTATGCAGTGGCTGTTTGGTCTCTCCAATGTAGAGGTCTGGGCATTCCTCGCTACACTGTACAGCATACACCACGTTGTTGAGTTTGTGTTTGGGAGTTTTGTCTTTAGGATGAACTAGTTTTTGCCTGAGTGTGTTGCTGGGTCTGAAGTAGACTCTCCTGAGTTTCTCTGATACTCCGGCTACATAGGGGATGACAATATTGTTGCGTTTGTCTTTCTTGTCATCCTTCACTGGTGTCTGATCTTCTTTTCTGGGCAGAAAATGTTCCCTCCAAGCCTGAAGGGAAAAAGAAGGAACACACACATGTAAAGGAAGCTCTAAAAACATGTGGGTATCCTAACTGGACCTTCATCAAGTCAGCAAAGACACACAGAAAAGAAGATCAGGTATTTACCCCCCAAAAGGATTATTTATTTTTGTCAAACCACATTTCTTGGTTTGTAAGTAAGGATCTACCTGGACCACTAGACATGAAAAGGTGGGCCCTATATTAGAGTTTTAGCCTTCTGACCGTGACCTTTTTTGACCATGGACACTATGTCACTGTCTGGACAATATTTGCTAGACTCTTGAATCAGTAATTTGATAAAGCTTCAGCTTGTGCATATTACACATCATCTATTTGGCACAACAAAGTGCCCTTTGAATGTGCTGTCACTCTATTGAGTGCTCCGTTTTCTGTTTGTCTTTATGTCTTTCTCCCCTCATAGCATGACTGTTTTTTGCCAAATTGCACCTTCTCTCCCGGCCCTTTTTTCTTTTTATATTCCTTCCTCTGTCTGCCTCTCGCCACTTCTTTTTCTGTTTCATCATTAGAGGCTGTCCCATGTTGAGGGGAGAGTAATCTGAACTATGTGTCCCAGGGGCCCATTTCTTTACTTCCTGCTGTAGGAATAAGCGACCTATTGATTAGTTATCAGCCCGTAATTGGGCTGCGATCTCTCTCGCCCTCAGATATCCCCTAGATATATGACACTCCTGACAGCCTGAGAGGTGGGTGAGGAGGCAGGGGGTGAGCAGTGGCGAGGGTTTCCTCCTGCCTGCCTGCCAACGCTTTACTCAACAAAATGCCTTCCTGACCGCATAGATGCCAATTTCTGCCCACTTCTCTTCTTGCAAAGGGATTTTCAACATCATGCCAAGGAAAGATTATTCAATCTTTCAAATTATACAGCCAGCAAGAGGTCCAGCAGGATTTTATGCTCTGTGTTAACTATGAGCACCCATTTTTGCCATTTTCTCATAGGAATAAACTCTGAAATTGTAATCAGAGTTTTAAAATGAAAATGGTGCGGCTTACCGAGAAAGAAACTTATATAAGCTCAGAGTAAGTACACCATTCGCATATGGATAATTGCCTGTGAGGGATTTCAATACAAATTGAGGCTCAGGAAGCGGATAAGCAACAGGAAGGGTGTCTCTGCTCCTGTGTAAGCATCCAAATCTACTGTGAGTGTGCAAAGAACCATGACTAACTCTGACTAAGTCTGTTTGTGCGTTTTTAGGGAAAGCTTAAAGATACTTTCCTCCCTTCTTCATCTCGCTTCTTCTTGCTGTCATAACCTCCTTTTCCCCCTCTAAAAATAAATAAATAAATCATCTGTCGCTCTTAGGATCTCTTTTCGTTTGAGCATTAAGTGTATGTATTACTCGCCACGTGCGTCCACATTTTCCAATCATTTCTTTGAAGTGTTGATTGAGAGTGTTTGTGAGCGTCATCAGAGTTTACAGAGCACCTGTTCCACTGGGTTCTCCAGACAGACACAACATGTCAAACCCTCCATTTAGCAGGCAGATTAAAGCTTATCACTGCCCTCCCTCTGCTCCCTCGCTCCTACCGTCCCTTCCTCAAAACCACATCTGATAAACATCTCATTTCCACACTCAATATTGCCATAATCAAAAGCCCACCAATTACATGAGGCTTGTTCATCATCTCGCCTCACTCACCCCTCAGTCCAGTAACGGTCAACCCTTTTTTCCATCCGTTCTCCTTCCCCACCCCCACCCTCCCCCAGAGAAGAGAATATCCCAGTGGAAGTGCATTTGTCTCGTGGCATTAATCTAGTGGAGATGTAAAGGATTGCTGTATGAGGCCATGGCGCTCTGTGGGCTGTATTGTCTCTGCAGCTTCCTCCGTGACAGAGTGCAGAATAACGCAGAAGGATGTGAGTTTAGTTTGCCCGCTCTCTCACACATACTCCTCCGCTCCAAATTATTCTTCAATTTCTGGGGGACGGATGAGGGGATTATCACAGCGAATTTAAAATTAATATTTGCATTCATCTACAATAATCTTAAATCACACTGTACGCAGAGGTGTTTATGTTCTCATCTCTTTCTTTTTGTCTAAATCTTTAAATACTCTCTGGAAAAAAGAGGTTTGTGTGGGAAGACTTGGGTCATGTGATCGGTTGTATCTGTAATGTACTTCACATCTGTCTGTTATGGCTTCTCCCTGATGTACGTATGTACGTGTGTGTGTGTGTGGGTGTGTGTGTGTGCGTGTGTGTGTGTGCAAGACTGAGACAACCACTGCAGCCTGTAGTCATCTTTCTTTTCTTCATATTTGTGACAGGGCTTAGATTTTTTTTCCACTTAGATTTACCATAGTGGCACATGGTGTTTACTTCCACAGTCTGGTCCTTATACATCAGCACTGTATTTATTTTTTCTAATTTTACAATATTATTTTATGCAACTCGTGGTGGCACAGTGGCTATCAATTTCACCACAGAGCAAAATGGGTTCAAATCCAGTCTGGGAGTCTTTGGGTGTGCAGTTTGCATGTGTGGGTTCTGTCTGGGCTTCCCTCCACAGTCCAAAGACATGCAGGAGGTTAGAGTAATTGGTGATTCTAAGTAGGTATGAATGTGAGAGTGAATACTTGTTTGTCTCATGTTTTGGTCCTGCAACAGATTGGTCTGTCCAGGACAAACCCCACTTTTCACCCTATGATAGCTGGTATAGGCTCCAGCACCCTACCCGCTCGATCCTTAATTGGATAAGCAGAACAAACTATGCTTTAATATCAGGGATATACAATAAACGCATGGAACAGTTTTACAAAATTTTAATTAGATTAAATTATTAATTACGTCACCAACCAGCTTAATCTTTAAACAGTCCATCAGCACCATGGTAACATCATTGTACTTTTTTCTGACAAAAAATAAATATAGATTTAATTTACAGTGATGTGAAACAAAGAAAATCCTCACATTTCAGAGGTTGTCAGTGACCATACTTGGCTCTGCTGCTTAATAATGAACTTAAAGAATTGATTATGCATTTTAAAAAAAAGTAATTGAAAGAAAAATAATTTAAAAACAATCTTAAATACTCAATTGTTTATGGCTTTTTTAACTTTAAAATTCATCTCATTACTGTCATAAGGGATTAAGGAATACTGAGTCGCCCAGTCACAGAAGGTTTTGTCTTAACCTGAAGGAGAGTTTATTTAAAAGAAGCATGCTGCATTTGCATGCACCTTTGTGAGTGTGCATGTGTGTTTTGATGAAGATGAGGAGGAAGGGAAGGAGAAGGAGGACTCTTTGCAACTCATCTATGTATGATGGCACAGTTGGACTCTGACTAATGGGGAAACTCTTTATGTATATGAGTCACATTAATAATAGCACAGAGTGGACAGTGTGGACATTAATAACAGTGTACAGTTGCAGAGAGCATATAGCGCAGTACATATACTGGAACAGCCACATCAATAATAACTCATAATCTCCAACTAGAACATGCATCATGATGCCATGTGGACACTGGAAGTCACACAGGCAAACCCTGTGTTCATGTAAACACCTAAAAATAGAAAATCACAGTCATTAGCCACAAAAGGCTAAAATTCTCCCAGTGTGTCTCTTTCAGTTCAACAGACTATTAGCAACCATTAGCTTTAAGGGGAAATGAATAGCTCATGCACACTGTATTGTTTTTGTTATTTACCTGCTTCTCCACATGCTGGGTGATGCACGGTGGGGATAGTTAATGAGGCCAATAATGTAGCAGTGTGTGCCTAATGAGAGAAGATGAGCCCAGGTTCCATACAATTCACATTTAATTTTTGTGTATTTGTGTGTAAACATTATTACATTCATGAAGCAGGACTGTTGAATCCACAATTAACTACTTCACAGAAAATCTGCTAGGTCCGGCGTCACGTATTTGTGTGCTGAAAGAGCCTTTAAAAATCATCAGTGCACAGACTGCGCTGTCGACACACTACCGATAGCCCACTCAAACTGCACTTGACATTTTGCTTTTTTTTTTTTAACATATATGATAGAAGTGTATCCCATGTTGCACAGAGCCAGAGAGCTGATGAGACCGTTCAGACGACGCCTGTGATGTCCACCTGCTGTGAGAGACAATAACCAGATGTGAAGTGGAGAGTTTGACACATGCAAGTCTGCTCATTGTGGCTAATTACCAGGCTGAAGCATCTTTCTGTCAGCCACGGAGCCACACAGAAAGGGTGCTACAGTACACACTGCTTCCCCCCCCTAATCAAATTCATCCACACGGGTGAATCCAAAACCCGTGTTTACTTGTGCTGGATTCCCAAGAATCTTCTCCACTATCTGAGTTTAAACAGCAGAAATTGACTGAAAAACAACAACAACGCAACCTCACTTATATCAGGATGCCCTGTCTCTCTGTCTTGATATAAAGTAATGAACAAGCTCACTTGTTGAGGGCCTGTTTTTCACGATCAACCTGGAATAGTTTTTTCAGCTTATCAAATCCCCGCACTTACCAACAGTTATAGCAGCTATCTGCTTCCTGAGCAGGTAAGTGAATCGAAAGGGTTGTAAAAGTCTGATTAACTGAGGGCTGGAGAGCAGGATAGTCAGATAGTGGGTGGGGAAATAGCGGCCAAGACCGTTCTGTCAGATGTTCCTCTTTGCAAATATGCCACCGTGTTTCTGTGATGTGGAAGCTTATTATCTTATTAAGCATTCTTTTATTTCCCCCTATAAAACACTGGCAAAGGGAAGCGTGGAGCTCTTCTTCCTTCTCCTTGTAATAGCTTCTCACAGCTCCTCATTCTATTACAAAAGATACAACGGTTAGTTAAGACCCCACGAAACATTTCATTTTCTTTCCCTCTAATTAAATGTGTCTCAGATGAGCCCACCGAGCCCACTTGTCGGGTTGTCCTCCATTTGGAGTGCCACCAGAGTTTAATATATGGCATTAAACAGGGATTGAGGATGAAAATGAAGCCTACCTCCCATTGAGAATATAATGGATGATTAGAAGACATAATCTTAGTAATACAGAAATCCTTTGGTTTAGTTTCTGTCAATTTATTTAAGTTACTGTCTGTTAAATGTGGTTTGGCTATTTTTGGCACAGTTCAAATTTCAACACTGATGTTATAAAATTCATATTTTGAAAATGCGTAGAGTGTGTGTAATTAGTTTTTTTTTCCCCCTAAAGTTCTCATTTAAAAGAACATACTGCAGGGGTTTGTACATGGTTTTTCTATCTGTTGAGTATAAATGATGTTTCTGCATGATATTTTGGAGACACGACTAGTCCCTTCTCCAAATAGGTACAGCTGAGCAAGCATTTAAGCAAACCATTTCTAGTGTAATAAAGCACAAAACAAACCAGATGAACATTATCTGTAAATGCAGAACGTGAAGGAACTCTAGAGGCAAACAAAAGGTTAACATGCTGAAAATAAAAAGTGAGGTCTATTGCAACATGCACATAAGTCATACTGTAATGAGGATGTTTTAAATAGATGTAACAATTAGTAAAGTCACTGTACCAGTAAATCATAAGGAAGTCCTGGAGCACTGGTTATCAGTTACCCAGAATGCCTCGGTGTTCTCCTGGGGTTAAACTCTAAAAGGTCAGACAGTGTCTCATTTACAGTTTCTGTAGCTTCCAAATGTAGGCGGCGGACAATTAACACGAAGCTGGGTTGTAAACGTTAGGTTGCAACAATGGCATTTGTAACACACACCAAAAAAAAAATGCTTTAAAAAATCCTCGGAGAGTTTAGTGTTTCATTCTTTAATGTATTTAAAGCTATTTATGAGGTTTAAGCATGTCATGCCCCCAGTAGGATACTTAAAGTTTGACTGAAAGGAGACACTTCTGTTCATTTTATCTGCACTTAATTCATTTGGAAAAACGTTTCTAGTTGGAGCCGATCCTGTAGTGTGTTTTTTTTTATATTCTGCTCAAGCATGCAAATACAGTAAAACATTTAAATTCAAATGCTCTTAACTTTCCTCTCCACTAACACTGTGTCCAAACTAATCTTTTCTGATATATACACATGAGGACCCCTTGTATAGTATGTGTGATGTAACAAAGACAGCGGTAAACTTCATGTGTATCAAACTCCAAAGGGAGGCAGAAAGCGGTGCATACAGGACTATTAGCCCTCAGTAAAGCAGTTGATGCATTGGCTCTAGTCTTCTTGTTAACCCTTGAGACTCCAGGCTGATAAATCCTGGTTTAAGAGATCTGGCAAACCCAGAGCTCACGCAGCAACTTGTGTGTCCTGTTGCATCAACTACAGATCTGCCCAGACTCGTATATGAGTTGAGTAGCTCTCTGTGACCACATGTATTTTGCAGTGGTGATCATTTTGAGCATTCAAGCTTATCTTACATACAAAATTACAATTTTTATTCACTGCCTCATTTTGAACTTTCTGACAACCCTTGATTGTAATATTATTTTCTACATAGATGCTATTCTATAGGACACTGAGAAGGTATAATGCTATTACGGTGGTTCAAAGACCTAAAAATGGCTTCATCTTAAACATAAAAGCATGCATTCATTGTTGTTAATTTCATGTTTGCTTCCTGTACGGTCCTGCCAGTCTGATATTTACACTCAAAGAGCAAAAGCATGTAGCAGCATCAGATGGGACATCTCATCTAGCTAATATTTATTCAAAAGCATCAGAAGGGCCCCTGATGTGTGCTGTAATGAATAAAACACGATGTTTATCCTTCCTGTTTAACGTTAAGTCCCCATGAACAGTCACAGGGACCAAGAGAATATTTACTTGTGTTGGGACACGGGGGAGTTGGATTATCTGCTGGCGGCTTTGTAGTTTTCTGAAGTTTCCCCGTGTGACATGTTCCAGGGAGAGTGCTCTTATTTACTCTCTGGTCCTGTGTGTATAGCCCTGCTCATTGTTTGTTCTTATGTGCCACCACTCCTGAGGACTGCGCTTCAGGAGAGAAAGAGGTGTGCAAAGAGATGGAGAAAGGCCCGCTAATGCTGTGATCATTACATGGGAGGACACAGATGAAGATGTTGTCACTGCAGAGTGTTTCAGAAGAAAAGGTTTTGATATTGACTTGCATTTAGTGTAAATACATTATCGCTTGACGTATATAAGAAAATGTGTTTACGCCGCCTGATAAGACCCGCCTGCAGTATCTTTTTGCACCGAATGGTGGCGACATTGGGTTTCCAAACAGTGTAGACGAGCCAGACCCGTGCCGTGCTCTTTTCAAATTGTTTCGCCTTCTTATTCAACCATCCGATTCTTGTCATCTATTTCTGCGATTAGACGAAGAAAGGAGTGTGAACGATTAGTCTGAGGCTTGTTTTTGCTTGTTTTTTGTTTTACAATTACTTTGTGTTTGAGCTGAGAGTTTAAAACGGTAGGTACTGTATAAGAAGAGTTCGAGTTTTAATCGCTTTTTAATAAAAAAACAAACAAACTGTGAAATAAATTGCATAAATAATTAATTCAAAAGTCTATACAAGGCTTTACATGCGGCCAGGTTCAAGAAAGTTTGTCTAATTGATGTTTAAGAAGAGAGGCTATAATAAATCTCACATAATTCGACTTAAGTGAAAAAATGAACTTTTATGTCAAAAATGCGCGAGGCTACAGACCAGTTTAATTTATCCTAAACTCTTAAGCGTAATCCATGGCATTTGTTTCCTTTTGCTTGCTTTGTTTTCCCACGCATACTAGAAAAAAAAACAGTCAAATGAATAACAAGTTTCATGTGTAAATTTGTGGATGGACTTGGATGGTCCGAAAACTTTCTTTACTATTATGCTAATTGCGTCCCTGGATCGCGCTGCTCATTGGCTGAGTCTCAGTCAATTTCATATTTCAGTCCTGACGTCAGGTCGCCTATAAAACTAAGCAATGCTTTTTAACTCGTCGGCTGACTGATCCCTTAGAAAAAAAATCTATCAATCCTTGGGTGGAGTTTTTCCCCCCTCGTCTCCACAAGGCAACTATTTGCCCGGGACACGTACGTGAACCTCCTCAAATTGGCGCACTAATCCTAAAAGGAGCCATGAAGTGTTAAACGGTAGAAACGGAGAGAGCGGCGCTCAGATACCCGCACGCTGGGAGAGAGGGAGGAAACAGCGCTGCTCCAATGCGTCTGTGCAACACAGACTGAAGAGAGAGAGAGAAAAAAAAAACTTATCGACTCACAAAACCTGAACCTGCGCTGCGCAATTAGTGCGAGAAAATTCACTTTTTCCTCCGGTTTTGAAGAAAATAAATAAAGAAATCAAGCTGGCTCAGTGCGTGTCTCAGCAGCCCACTTTGACAGGTGCTCCTCACCCCCTTTGGAGGACTGTCAACAGCAAGAGGATGGCATCAGAGCTGGCAATGAGCAACTCCGACCTGCCCACCAGTCCCCTGGCCATGGAATATGTTAATGACTTCGATCTGATGAAGTTTGAAGTGAAAAAGGAGCCGGTGGAGCCCGATCGCAACATCAGCCAGTGCAGTCGCCTTATCGCCGGGGGATCCTTGTCTTCCACCCCGATGAGCACGCCTTGCAGCTCGGTGCCCCCTTCCCCAAGCTTCTCGGCGCCCAGTCCGGGCTCGGGGAGTGAGCAGAAGACACACATTGAGGATTTCTACTGGATGTCCGGTTATCAACAGCAACTGAATCCAGAGGCGCTGGGCTTCAGCCCCGAAGACGCGGTCGAGGCGCTGATCAACAGCAGTCACCAGCTCCAGTCTTTCGATGGCTATGCCAGGGGCCAGCAGTTTGCTGGCGCAGCCGGAGCAGGAAGCACCATGGCCGGGGAAGAGATGGGGTCCGCCGCGGCGGTGGTGTCGGCAGTAATTGCTGCGGCAGCCGCTCAGAACGGAGCGCAACACCACCACCACCACCATCACCACCACAGCAGCAGCCACCACCAGGCACCGGGCGTCCAGTCCAACGGCACTTCTGGGACAAATCACCCACACATGCGCTTGGAGGAGCGGTTCACAGACGAGCAGCTGGTGACCATGTCAGTGCGAGAGCTCAACCGGCAGCTACGGGGGGTCAGCAAAGAAGAGGTGATCAGATTGAAACAGAAGAGGAGGACCCTAAAGAACAGAGGCTACGCTCAGTCCTGCCGGTTCAAGCGGGTTCAGCAGCGGCACGTCCTGGAGGGAGAGAAGACACAACTCTTGCAGCAGGTCGAGCACCTAAAGCAGGAGATCTCCAGGCTGGTCCGGGAGAGGGACGCGTACAAAGAAAAGTATGAGAAGCTCATCAGCAACGGCTTCAGAGAAAATGGATCCAGCAGTGACAACAACCCTTCATCTCCGGAGTTTTTCATGTGAGTTTCGACATTATCGCGAAATAAAACTATCAGATGAATAACTCACCCCGCGTAAAAAGTTTTCATTATGAAACTTTTTTATATATATATATTTACTTGACGCAAATCCCACCATATGCCTAGATCAAGAACTAATTTATCAACTTTTTGATTTTTTTATTACATTTATTTTTTTGAAAATAATTTCCCCCCATTCTACCACTGCTGTAGATTTGGAGGGCTTTGTTATCCGCATTTTTTTTTAATTGGAGAGGCGTATTGAGAAAACTTTCCACTTTTTGCTATCATACTCGGTATATTACACATAGTTTGTCTGTCAAGATTTTTTCATCTCTGTTCATTAGATTTGCAGTGTTTGATATCTGAAAGTTGATCCAACTTTATGCCGCAGTATACCAAGTGTGCATGCAAGCGCTAAGTATACTCCTTTGAAGTTCATCAACTTGGCCCTTTTTCATCATTTTACTTTTGATTCAGTGTACAGATTCTTATCAAAAGTGCATCCATCGACAGTATGTTTTTCCTTTTTTTTTCTTTCTTTCTCCTTTTTTTTTATTTTTAAATTTTTATTTTTTGTCTGCCAAACTTGGAGGATTGCGAGCCTGCCGTTTGATGCCACCTCATCTCATGCGTTTGCTTGTTATTGTGTGGAGCAACAAAAGACTGTATCCATTACAAACTCTTCATTGTTTTAAAGAGATGTGTTATTGAACTGCCCTGCATGCTGGACATGTATGGTTTTTCTTTCTGTGCTTGAAGATGTCCTTTTTTGTCGGATGACTCCAGCATGGCACTCATACTTCATTTAGGCCTCCTCACTTTTTTGGGACAGAGACAAAAAAGTGACAGGACTTCCCACCCCCCTGTAGTGGTGCATTTCAGCTGTGTTGAAGTGCACCACCATCGGCTGTCATAAGACTGCAGTGAATGCGCTGGCATTCCTGATGGAAGTTTGTCGGCGGGGATCCTGGTGCGAGGGGAAAAAGAAAAGACTTCTCTATGAAGGAAATTACCAGTCAATTTCCTGGAAGTTTAGTCTGTTGCTAAGCCTATGTTGTTATTTAAATATATTCCATTGTGCATTTGTCATCATTTGAATAATTTTTTAAGCGTAATTTAAAGACAAAGTTTTATAATCTATGATGCAAAAGATATCATGTGCTACAGCTTATGTCATATAGATTTCTATGATAATTAATAATAAGATTGCTGCCCAAAACTATTTTTAACACTGATTAAGAGAAATTGGCTCGGCTCCAATTTATACAGTGAGCAGTATTGTGCAGTGCATAAAACAGCGCTTTTGCAGCATGTGCTATAAACCCAAGTGTGAGAGATCTGGTGTCCGCCACACATTTTATTATTATATTTTAAATAACTATATAAAAAAGTGTATTTGGAGAAGATATTTCTCACAACCGAAGTGTAAGTAAATTACTGTGCTTTTGAAAATGTGTTTTTTGATTGAACTGACTTATTCTGAACAGAAATGCACTAAAAAATGTCACGTGGAAGTTAAGGGAAAATTAGCTTTCCATCTCTCAAGAAGATAGATTTGATATTCATTTACGACCTAGTCGTAACATTTTAAGATATTAGCATCAGTTCAGGGTATACTTTTGTTTTCTCTTAAATAAACGTAGAAAATTTGCAAAGCAATAACTAATTATTATAATCTATAATGTCCGGACATTATTAGATCGTCAGGGAGTGTCACCCTGCATGTATAAAAGGGGGGAGTACCATTCGCCAATACATTTTGAAAATATGTTAATTAATCTTTCATCTTACATATAGTATATATATATATACATATATATATATATTTTGCTGTGCAAAATTATTTCATTCACTAACCATATGTGATGTTCATATGTGATCGTTTCTCATTTCATACAATTAAATGATATGCAATAAATGTATGTAATTGTCCTCAATAAGTTTCTCACTTTTCTTTTGAGTTGTCCTGAGACTCTTTGTTGTTTGTGAGTGAAACACACAGAAATTAAATTAGAAAACATGTCATCTCCATATTACTGCACTACATTTTAACACTGCTCATAGGGGTCTCGTTGTCCACTTTTTAAGGTGCCAGAATTAATTTAGTAAGAGCTTATTACACCATTTTGGAAGAATCAGAAACATGACTTTAAAAGGAATCGGTTGAACAATTAGGGAAAGCAATTCAGGCTGGCAGTGTAAAAAAAATCTGGAGATGTGGATGTTGCATGTAAAATGTAGAGATGCAAGTCCATTGTTGCAATAATTTAATGAAGCCTAATAACAATAACAATAACAATAACTCACAGTGGCATGCAGCTAATTAAACATTTCTGCTTTAACACTCTGTTCAATGATAGGGACACACCAAATAAAAATATATGTATTTATTATTTTCTATGATGATGATCCTTAAAGGGAGAAACAGACCTTGCCTGCTGACATTTTTCATTTAAACTCCTACATGAGTCAATCGTTATAATCAGAATAGTATTAGAAATAATGTGTTTGCATCTCAGTCCATGAATTTCATCCTCATTTTTATTTGTAGAAGTCCAGTTTAATTTTATGTCTGATAAATCCTGTTAACATTTTTGTGAACTGTGTTCACTGGTCATGTGTGAGTCTTTCTATTTGTGCATATGTGTGTGCTTGTCTTAAGTGCTGCTTCATGTGGGAGTATGCAAGCGTGTATTTGAACCTAGGTGCAAATCTGAATGTGTGTGTGTGTTTCCTTGAGTGGCAGTATGTAATAATGACAACGCTGTGAGTTTCTTATGGCTGTGCATGATGCATGCTCCATATTTGTACCCTTCACTTACCCTTTTCACACATTCTTTGCTTACTTATCTGTTGTGCCCGCTTACCGTGTTTTTCGGACACTGTGCATTTAGAGTCATTAGCATGTCATCATTTGGCTTTCTCAGTTCTATCCAGCTCTATCCTGTTTGTCAGTGGGTCTGGATGTTGGCCTGAAGCAGACATGCTGTGGGAGATGGGGTGCACCGAGGGCACAGCCATGTCAGGCATGTGAGGGGGCGCTGGAGAAGGTGCCAATTTATGTCAGCCACTGTGGTTAGCAGAAGAGTCTCCGCTCTGCTGTACCCAATCTTGCATTTCATTTGGTGTTTTTACATCATATGATGAATTCTTTTTTAACATAACTTTTGGACTGCACTTGGACACAAACTAAACTTGCCACTTTCCAGAAAGACAAGAGGAAAAGTTATTTTCTGAGTTCACAAGTAAAAGGCTTGTGGGCATTCAGAACAATTTGTTTGTTGAAACAGGAAGACCAACGTGCCAAAATACACTTTGAGGAAACGCTACAGTTTCTGAAGACAGATTCAATCTGGATTTGTCTTCTGTTTGCAATTTAGCCACAGATTATCAGTGTCCAACGGATACAGACAATGAATGCCTTTCATAAAAAAGCACTGCACTGTCAGTGTGTTAAAGCAGTAAGTGATTAACTGTTCGTAGTCTTTGCCATTATAAATTTCATACTTGTTAAATGTGCAAAAAAGCAAGCTTCTGCGCCATCTGCCAATGACGATGTGCTACACAGCTCCTCAAAAGGAGAGAGAGGGAGAAAGACAGTTTGAACCCAAGATCTGAGGTGTGCACTGCTGCTGTGGTGGCTGATTTGCCCAGAGTGAGGGGAGAAGCTGAGACAATAGTCAGGCTTGGGCTGAATTAAATGATTTTGCTGATGATTAATAGTGGTGTGGGCCAGTGGCTCCTGCGATGTAAAGATGATAAATCGTGAGTGTAGCTCTGTGCAGCTGTGCCAGTGTTGGGTCTTAGCATGTACACACCATGCAATTTACAGCCAAGCCGTTCTCCTTCTTCCTCAATTTATCTAATTACAGCTAAAGCAGTAGTACCGTTATAGTCTGATGTGTCACATTAACCACAACAATGTATGAAATGACTTTAGAGAGGATAATCATTTGCTTTTCCCCTCATTTAAAAGACATGTTTTTGTATTTGCCATTTCAAGGAGGAAATCATTTCCTCTTTACTTAAGAGTCTCTTCTTTCCTGCTTCTCTTTAAATCATGCTTTCAGTGTGGTGGTTTTTTTTGATGTGTTTTGAGTGGCATGTAAAAAATGAAAATTTGTTTTTTTGCTTAGGGCTTCTTTATAAGACTCTTAAACTTATTTAGTTTGACTGTTTCCTCATTGGAACAGATCATTTAGACCTCTAATGCCCATGCACTAAAACACAGTCTCCGCACGCATACTCAACATGAAAACACACACACCAACTTACATGCAACAATATGAAAACCAAAGAATAGATTTGCTCCATTCTTTTGTTTCAGAGCATAGTGTTACTTGTGCTTCTCTCTGTGTGTGACTCAAACACTCAAGTCCCCCAGAGCTAAATGGCATTTTTTGTGAAGACAGATCTAATTTGTAAAAAGATGTTTCCTCTTATATCTGTGGTGTCCGTACGCAGCGGTTATGTAAGTGATAAAATGATCGATCTTCCAGCGAGGCAGTCATGTGGAACGCTGGCGCTATGCAGGTTGACAGCATAAGATGCAGCACAATGTTCAGTTAAGTACCAGTACGCCAGATGACAGAACCAAAAATAAGAGCCGGTTGGGGGTTTGAATTCTTTAGAAAGTGCCAGAGGAACAATTGGAGCAAATCTTTTTGTCTTGCTGTTTTGCACGGTATGTCGTGTACGTGTTTGTAGGTGTAAATGTACAAATCCGTGTGTGTCCGTGCATGTGCATTTCTCTTGTTCGGGTGTTTTTTTTTTTTTGTCAAAGAGGATGAGCAGAGGTCAAAAGTTACAGCGCACAAGGCTGCTCTCAAAGTCATTAGAGTAATCCCTGCCCTGGGGAACTCATGCTCATTTCCTCTGCCCAGAACCCAATGAATGAGATGTACACACACATCCGACATTGCATAGTACCCGGTAAATTCAGCACCACTCCTGGCTCTCTCTCTCTCTCTCTCTCTCTCTATATATATATATATATATATATATATTTTTTTTTTCATTATCAACATCCTGTATTTCACTCCTGTCTTTACACTCTTATAGAATACCTTTTTTTTAATTGCAACAAGACAAATAATATATCATTGACTGTGAAAAACCATATAATAATAATATACTATAATAGCTCACACAAAAGGTGTTTAAATAGAAGGTGCAGGACAACTGTCTATTAAATATGCTAAAAGGGCAGTGGCACTTGGCTTAAGCTGGGCAGGTTTATTTTCACACTGTCATTCATTCTGATTCTTTTTTATGTATTTATTTATTTATTTATTTACTTACTTATCCCCACTTAGCTGAGCTGCCTCCGAGTCACTCTGAGTCTGGTAATATTTGTGGCACACATGGTGAACATTTAATCTTGTTCTCACACCCACTTCATTCAAGCATTTTATTGTGGGTGTTGCAAAACAAAGCAGCCAGTCGTACTTGGGGTAAATTCATTGTGCCTGCTCTTAAATATCTACTGACTCAGAGTGGGTGTGTTAATCTGTGGCTTTCAGTCACATTTTACACAACTGGGGTTAATAAAGACTCCCAAAATATCAAAAGTACCACGCTTTAACTGTGTGTTGGTTTTTTTTTTAAATGGCAGATTTTTATCATCAGTCTTAGTTTGATGAAATAAATGGAATAAGATCTTTGTTTCTTTTTTTTGTTTGAAATTTTTCATTTGTTTGTTCTTACTTTGCATTAAATTTGCCACACACCCTCTGTCTTTTATTTTAATTATTTTCATTTTTGAACATTTTTAGGGTTGAAGCATCTCCGAGCATCTCTCATATTCCTAAACATGTTCAGAAGACACCTCAGGGCCACAGTCATATTGCTTTTTATTAACAGTTAGAAAATGTTCTATATAAGTTTGGTTCTGGATAAACACCACTGTCGACAGGAGACGGGAGAGAGGATGTGCAGCAGCAGCAGCAGTCAGGTGTCTCAACACAACCAGGTGGCAGCCACATCTGTGAATGGTCTGTCTAAGTACAGAAACAAAGGAAAAGGAACATTTTTCTCACTTCATAGTGTAGAAGAGAGGGATAGTACAATCGTATTAAAGAGGAATGGTGTAATAGTGCAGTTCACCGGGAATAAATAAATGCCAGGCATCAATACTTACACTTTACGCTTTGCTGTCTATGATGTCTGTACATTTCTTTCTTTCTTTTGTGGCAGAAAGCTTGCTTCAAATAGACATTAAGCTGATACATGTGGTGTCATTAGAGAGTCGTCCTTGAAAGACTGGCTGCAGGTTATGTTGGTAATGAGGTGGTAGGGATTTGCTGGGGTAATTTTATATGTCTGTAAATGGACCCAAACCAAGAGTCTGTGACTTAAATAAATGCAGCAGTGCTAAAGCAAGAGGTGATAGAGTAAAAGAAAAAGTGAGGCAAACGGTCTTTCAAACGGGCATTGTGAAATTTCTCCCTCTAAAAATCTAGTTACATGAGTGAAATCCCTCTGCGCTGCACAAATGTTATTGTTTTCTAGACATTTAAGTCGCTTCCTTTGGTACCTCGGGTGTAACTTTTAAAGCAGATTATTATGAAATGGGGCGCTGCATGCAGAGCGATACACATGGAGCATAGACGTACGTGCAGTTTTGTTGTTTAGGTAAGTCTAAGTAATATCTCAGCATATGTATTTTTACACTTACAGTATTATTCTTTTAATAGTACAAATTGAATGACAGGGAAAATAGAGCAAACCTAAGACTTGAACAAGATAATATCCTGCTGTATCTAACAGGTGATAGGAATTTGTCAGATGATTGGCTACTGAGCACATTTAGGCACGTTAGGAGCCTTTTGGGGGGGGCGTTCATATGTCATTATAACGGCTGCCTCACTGCTTTTGTGCTACTTCTATGTGGAATTTATTTGAAAATCCAGTGATTTAAAATTTCCCTCAAGGAACAGGCAAATTACTTCCACCGCTGTTATTTTCCAAAGAACTTTAAACCGGCCCAGCTTGGAATCTGCACAGGGAGCTAAGAGCTAAGCTAATGTTTTCACTTGTGCAGCTACATTTATAAGGGATATGAACTGTATTCGGACCTGCCTAAAGCAACATGCTCACATATGTATGTTTTGCTGGGATACTTCTGAAAGTTTCATTCACAAGGTAGCAGGGAAAGAGGACGTTATCCTTCTCTTTTTTATTTGCCAAGATTCCTCCCGCGTTAGAACAATTAATTATTCAACTGACTGAGATAAACAGGAATAAATGCCTTTACAAAAAAAGAAAAAAAAATCTATTTTCCCTTTGTCTGTGTGACGGCACGCCGTACGCTTAGATATTTTAGTTTTGTCTCTTGTGCTTACGGTGTTTTGATGCATGGGTTCCGCCTGTGGAATCTATTTGCATGTAAATTTTTACAATTCCCCCAGCATCAAACATTTACTATGATACATGTAGTGTATCTCACCAGAGAGACAAGGTGAGAGTGAATCTTGCTCAGAATGAGTCTGCTTGTTTCTTTGTGATTGTTTGTGTGGGCCTCCGTGTGTGTATGTGTGTCTGACGCAGACAGGAGGGAAGAGGGTGAAAAGGTGACACCGCGCGTATTTACGCTGATATTTATTTATCTGATCTGTTTGTCCAATCTTTTCTGCTTCTTTAGGTCATCAAGAAAATTTCTCCATCTGTGATTTCAAGCAACATCCCTCCGTTCCCTTGAGGATTCTTGAGGTAAATGTCTGGTATCTTTGGCCTTTTCCAAATATTCTGCTTAATAACAATGAGTGATATCAGATTTGTTGAGTTTACAAAATATATCTTCTTTAGAAAAATACCACAGCTGTGCACATACTACCAAACATAGCTGTGTTATGCTATAGGATTATACAAGTATTATTCCTGGTATGCATTTTTCATTTATAGCACTACACAATTAAATCCATATTAACTATTCATTAATATCAGGCAGTCATGTTAAATAGAGAAAATAGTCACCACATATGCTACTGAATGTTTTAAAACATAATGCATATCTGTAAGCTTTTTTATAATGGATACATAATGCATTATAGCTTATCAGTTCTTAAACATATGCTGAAGAGCACACACCTTCTTAATGTTGGCAATATCTCTCTCCATCACATCTGACTCCCTCATGCAATAACGTTCCTTGATATCGTATCCATTCTTATACTTAATTTCAATCCATGGAGAAGAAAAATCACACGACACATGAAGTTTTGAGTTTAGAGGAAACATCCTTCATCCCCGATCGGGACAACCAGCAGATTAGAGCCACTCATTCAAATGCAAATTATATGTTCGTGTTTGGCACCAGTGACAAAGAGTGAAGAATAAGATTCTAGTCTTGATAACATTTTGCAGAGACAAAGAGGAACCTGGGTTAATGTATATTGCAAACCCAAATGTTCCTGTAATGGTTTCACTGATTGTTCCAAAGCAAACACCTGCAATGTGCTTCATCATGACACATAAGAATGAAAGAGCATTTGCATTATATCTTTTTTTCCACCAACGTGAAGCAGAACATACTGTAAGCATGTGCGTGTGTGCTTGTGTACATGTATTTGTATCTACTGTTATTTACTTGATTGTCTCTAAGTGGGGAGCGGGATCAGTAGCTGGCCTTTCGCCAGATCCACTTAACTTCAGGAGGGGAAGCAGGACAAAAGCCATCAGGAAAGACAAGGACAAATCATCTTTAGATGAAGTGTTTTAAGTGCTCTGATTCTCCTCCCACGTCATCACTGTGAATTAGGTGCCCTCTGCTCACTGCTAAGGGGTGTCGAATATAAACAATGCCATGGGAACGGATGTTAAACGAATTAAAGTGGAAAACCATGAGGGTGTCTATCTTGCGCAGCCTCGTAAATCTCAGTTCTCCTGCCATGAGCTATACTGATGTTGTGCTCTGACAACCTGCCAGCTGAACTTGGTGGTGCTGCGAGCGGTGTGGTCTGGTCAATCCCGTTCTTAGCAGTTTCAGCCATGGCAGACATTCGAGGCAGAGCCATGTCTTTGTTTTATGCAAATCCATGCATATGAAGAATGGGGGG
>VUQR01025730.1:38236-49055 GCA_015108515.1 Hemichromis elongatus | reverse complement strand
AATCACGGCCCCCCCCCCCCCTCCTTTTTTTTTTTTTTTTTGGTTTTACCTCAAAAGTTAGTTGGATAGATACCTTTGAATATATTCGCTCAAGGTGCACCCATTTGTGAAGAAGAATTGGGGGATGCATATGCATTAAAAAGTCTTTGTGTGTATAAAATGCCAGCACAGCACTTTAGCCTTCCCTCATCCTTCTACCCCTGTTTCTCCCTTTAATCTTTGGCTGAGTTATAATACAATAAGTCTCTATAATCACTGGATCTACTTCTCTCGACTTTGCTGGGATAAATGAATGGGCTTAAAAAGAGGTGAAGGAAACAGGAAAAACAAAATAATGCAAATTTAAACTTGATATTAATCATTATAGAATAAAAAGTGATAAAATATCATTAGCTTTAATACTTTTGCATTGGAATATTCCTCTTATGACCACCAGAGGCAGCATTTTCAACATGTGTCTCAGATATTTTACCTGTGGTGTTTCCTTGTCCTCTGTCTAGCAGTCAGCCCTTTCACTGTCCCCTGGTATACAGCAACTGAAATACTGCTGATAGGAAGTTTTCCTCATAAATCATGCCATTCACCAAACAAAGCAATAAAGATGTTTGTTTGCATTATTGAAGGAAAACTATTGCCTGAGGTCAGCTTTAAGCAGCGGTGTGTGTGTGTGTGTGTGTGTGTGCATGCATGCATTCTTATAATACACGTTTACTTGCTTGTTTTGCTGCCAAGTTTGTTTTTTTTTCCAGGTGTAAGGAAAACACATTTTCTTCATTTTCTATTTTTTCCACACTGGATCAGGTAATATTATTTCTGACTACTCAGCCAATCAAAAAAGAGCAGGGATATATACATGTGTGTTTGTGTGCGTTTTCGAGTGCTAAAGTGGTACTGGGAAGGGGGTTCTGTATAATGCACAAACTTAAAATATACGTTTGGCTGAATGTCTGTACTTGTGCATAAGAGCTGGTCCGCTTTTATGTTCCAATGGGATCTTTGGGGATTATTTACAACTCTTGACAATTTTATAACAACCCATTTGGTGCTATTTATATTGATCACACCGGCTGCCAAGAACAGACTCAGAATAAAGGCTCTTCCTGAAATGTACTCTTTCTGGGCTTTCTGTTTTTTACCCTTTTCTCTTCTTTTCACTGCCTCACTGCATTGACTTCCTTCAAGTTTTATTGTTTTTTATTTTGGTGACGCAAGCTTTCTCCTAAAACTTGTCCCCATCTTTTTTCACTTAGCTGTGTCACAAAATGATATTTCTCATACGACTTGATAAATTATCCAGTATATACACCCTGAAGATACAGCCTGGCCCTCCTGTTGGACATGCAGTAAATAATATGTCATTTAGTCCATTTTCAGTTTGCTATTATACACTATGAGGTAAAACTGTGTTTTTCTCCATGCTCATGCTACACTCAAAAAATAAATACTAGTACTAATTATCAGTACTAATCAGTGATGCCCGCATAAGCCTTTGCCTTCTTTGTGTTGTGTGGCTTCTGTTTTACTATTGGTGAGTCACACAGATACCCAGATAAATACACAAAAAACACTCTGTGGTTTTGTGTTTTAATTACTGAAGTGAGTCAGGAAACTGAAAATCACAAAATAATGTTTCTATAAGCATCTCTGACATAAATGAAAGACTCCATATTGTCTGTTTGACAATATGTCAAAGGTCACAATGTCGTCAGTACCTGTGCAACACAGCTTACACCTACTTGATAATTAGAGAGCAACCCAACCCAGGCCTCTATCAATAGGACCGTCTGCACAGTTGGTCAGTAAACAGCATTCCAGATTAAGCCTGAACCTGGTACACTCGTTAAAATCAAACCAAAGTATTTGGTTTCCCGTCATGACACTTCCATGTGATTCATCACTGCATGTGTTTGTTCAAGTGTGATGAAAGTTTATAGGCAACGTCTCCAGCTGTGCTGTAACTTAACCTGGTCCATGGGAGTCTGTTCCGGGCTCTTGACTGCACTCTCATGGCCTTCAAGCAGTCAGCACTTCATCAGAGGGAGAGTTTGTGAGTGCTTTGCATGGCAAAAAGACTACTTTTATATTGAAACCAAGACGAAAATCTAAAACACAACTTGAGAACATTAAAAGACAAATAACAACATGGCAGACACTGCAGGTTAAAGATGTGCACTGGGGGGCTTTCATATAAGAAACTAAAAAGCTTATAAGAAAGACATTACCTGCTTGCTGTCTACTTACTTTAAAAACTTTTTATGATCTTGTTTATGCTGCCTCCTCATCCTTGCCACTCCTCCCTCCCATTCTGTCACAGAATGAGTGATGGTAAGTGGCTTCCAAGCGGGTACTGCAGAGTGAGGGGACGAGAAAGTACCTGCTTTTGTTATCTTAACACGCAGCACCATGCAAGAGACAACCATCAAACATCCTGCACCACACTTGACAAGACCAACCTCTACTGATGTGGAGGGAGATGGGACTGACATGCTTGGTAGAGTGCGCTGCATCCTGGGCCCGGTAGCTTTATGAGTCCAAGTTAACGATAAAGACAGAGGCTTTCATGCCCTCAAATGCTCCCTGGGTTAGGGTTAGAAAAGCATATAAAGCAGGGACAGGATGCCTGTTTAGTCAGAGCTCAGTGTTATCTGAGTAAGCTCTTCCCATTCACAGAAGCAAGAGTAACCACAGGACTGCTATAACTCACTAAGACTTGAACTTTAAACAAAATCCGTATCCTCATATTACCACTAATTTTCCATTCAAGGTCACATGGATGCATCAAAATGAACGATGCGTCTTTATCTTTCCACGGGCATAAAAATAGGCAACTACACTACAGACACATGCAGACACAGTATAAAAAACAGACAGTATAAAAAATGTAAAAAGCTACTGTGACATCACCTATTGATTTTGGACTCTTCAGTGTTAATGTTTTCTTTTTTTTCTGCTACCACATTTAGATGAAAATGACAGTGTCCTAAATTAACAGCAGGACATGTACAGCGCACAAACACGTATCACCACTAATTAGTGCAAAGTAAACGACTAATGAAACCGGAAAAATTCACACACGAAAACTCAAACACAAAATTCTTGGATAGTTTGTACCACACGGCCAGTATGTTTGTAGTCAAATAATTCATTAAGAATGCCCCTAAAAGCACAGAGATCACAAACACAGTGTAGCCAAGAAGTCCAGCTTTGTTGACTGAGCCACATGTTGGACCTACAGAAGCTGCAGTTTTTGGAACTTACATTAGCTTCATCTGTGAATTTTGCCAATTAGTTAGTTAGGTTTTTGTTTTTTTTTTACAGAAAGGTGAAGATAATGGACAAGTAAGGTCATGGTGAAAACACAGTAGTAAGGCTGACCATGCTGCTGGGAGGTGCAGCAAAGAGCTGAAGAAAGATGAATATGCAAGGAGCAACAAGAGAACTGTCTATAATGGGGTGAGGCCCAACAAGGAAGCGCTGGCAGACAGGATATGTATGGACCTGATGCACACAGTTACTAGTAAGTACACTACATAAAAACAAAGAGCCAGGACCTTAGTGTAACCACTGAGCAACACAGGAAATCGAGGGATAAAGTACAGGGAAAAGGGGAGAAAACTGAGGGCACATGCTAAACAATGGCAGCCACAAATGCACACATGAATAAACTGAAAGAAAAGATTATTTCCTGCTTTTCAAATACCTGTGGCATGTCACTGACAGATCCTTGTGTCAGTGTTTGTTTTAGCAGCTAGGTTTCTGGATGACAAGAGGAAGCTCTGGAAGAGCTCTATCAGTGTTTAGACAGATACCACTGGGCCTGAAAGACACGCATGCTATCCTCAGGCCATCAGCTCACTAAGTATGTGACCACAATAAATGGACCTTGACCAATTTATAATGCCAAATAATTTGATGTATTAGATGGGTAGTTTTACTGGCTCAGGGCAGTTTTCACTTTGTGTAATTGAAAAAAATAACAAATTTAAGAAGAAAGTCGTAATATATATGTTTAATTAAAACTGCAGGCTGTGCTAAGCCCTGTGCATTTATAGCTAATACCATTAGCTATGAGTAAATTAAATGAGTAATTTAACATAACCAGTGACTGACGTGACAGTGTGTTTGACCTCGTTTTCAAAGCTTTCTTTATGACTGGAGGTGGTCCTCTTCACAGAAAGTTGAACAGTGTTTCATAGAAGAGAAATTTTCTTTTTCCTACCCTCATGTTAGGGAGTTAACAGGACCAGGATGAGGAGCAGGCAGAAAGAAGACAAGGAGAACGGGCAAGAATAGACACAATGAGAACACACAAGTAGGCCTACACAGACATCTGTTCCTACTGAGCCACTGATGAAGAACAGACCTTTACTTTCTGTAGGTATAGAGACACACAAACACATGCTCCCAGTTGCACTTAATGCGCAGTGTACATGCTCAGTCATGTAGTACGGATGACGGACAAGTTTTCAAAACATTTTATGGATGTAGTTCAGCATAGTTAAACTGGAAATAACAAGTCTACAGGTATATCTAAATGCAACTGGCCGAGAGACGGCGGAGATGTGAGTCAGTGCCACAGTCCAATCTCACCCTGTTTTTCTAGGCGTGTGAGCGAGCGTTCCCTTGACAACCTCTGACAGTAAAGTGTGAATCATCCGTTGTTTCATCATCATCATCACACTACTCCCCCGGAGCACAGTATGGGGGTTGTGACCGCTCCAATCTTGTTTTCTAGTAATGTGTTAGCCAACAAAGCTTCTTACACCTTTCTGCCTACTTTCCTAAACCGCCTTCTATTTCTACGACTTTGTCATGCTCTCAATAAAGTGGATCAGCTTCATCTTTTTATGTATTTAAAAGGAAATCCATCTATGCTCAGCAAATTACATACAAATTTATTTAAGTCTTTGACATTTACGCCAGGCTTTTCTCCAGAGTCGAATTTATCCAGATTGTGATGGGGTCACTTTCTTTTTTTGTGTGTGTGGGGTTTTTTTAGGTTGATTTAATTTCAGGAACATTTCTCAGTGAGGATTTGAACTGGGAATTGGAATTAATTAATTAACTCTGTGGGTCAGTGATGAATGGTTTCAAATGGTTCATGCAATAAGAGAAACCACAGCCCCGCTCCTTGTCTCTAACAGCTCCTCGAACTGGAAGGGGGGTAAGGGGTACTGGCTGAGGGGTGTGGGCGAGGGCTTCCAAAGGCAACCTGTGGTAAAGGTGGTCACACTGAGGTTCACAGCTACGTGTGAATGCTGTATTGCTTTTGTTCAGATGAACTTGCGCACAACTGCAGGCACAAACCTACATCCGTGTGGGGCCGAGAAAAGGGAGAGAGGCAGGTAGCGAAGTTTCTGTTGCCACAGATAGTGTATCAATTGTCACCACCTCAAAAGTCACCGGAATGCGAGACTGCAGCTTCTGCCACTGCTGTGCAAACAAAAACACTAACAGACTCTGAACATCTAAAATGCCCGCTGACATGTTCCACTGAGCGAGCTAACATAATGAATGTTGGTTTTCAGCAAACTGTCTTGACAATAAATTAACTGGATTTATTGCAACGGTACATGGTGACCTGGGCTTTCTGCTGTTAGAAACAAAACACTAATGCATCCAGTTATGTAGCTGTATTGCCTTTGTAGCTGCGCGCATTTGCGCCTGTTGTGGAAAGGTGTTTTATTTATAGTTATATTGTTTGACATTTCTAAAAATGCATTATATGTGAAAGGGGTGCATTAAATTGCCTTGGAGAAATATTGATGCATGAGATTTAGGATGGAGTGCAGTGTTTGTGAGGGAAACATCAGCGGGCTGTTTGCTGCCATCATTCACTCTTGTCCTGTGCACGAATGAAAATAAAATAACCAGTTCACATTTGTAACAGCTCCAGTTGTGTAGCCCTTTGTAGGTTTTTAAGTGTAGCTGCGCGTGAGATTAGTGGATGCGGGGGTGTGGGCAAAAAAAACTGAAAAGGTAAAGAGAGGTAAAGAAAGCAAAAATTAAAAAAAAATAATAATAATTGTGTCAAAATAAAAATGATCACAATATTTTAACTTTGATAAATTCTACCTACTATTACAATAAACTGTTAAATGTCGAATTTTTTTTGTCTTGCAGTAGTGTTTGTTTTTTTCTGTAATATGATTGTCCGATATGAGCTGCACCTTCCCAGCACTGCGGAAAGGATGGTATCTATTTCTTCTCCTTCCTGCCATGGCTTATAGAGCAGGCATCCATATCTTACCCTAACCCCATCATAGTTCTCTCTAGCCTGATATCTTTGTCAACCGCACTGAATAAAATGCTGCTTCCTGTTTGGGTTGTCCAAGCAGTCCCAGCTCTCTCTTACCGGCTGCTCTAATGTTCCTATGTCAACTTTGACCCTACTTAACTGAAACCACTGTTATCAGCCTGGTTCGCCCCAGTCACAGGAAGTCATGCTCTGAACTCAAAGGCCTAAGACCGGGTTATGAAAGCGCGTTAAAAAAAAGAAAAAAAGAAAAAAAAGTGAGGGGTGAAAATCTACTCAGCAGAAACATTTTGTCCTTTCAGCCTGCAGTATTGCACAAGTGTAGTTTTAGTGAAAAACTGAAAAGACAAAAACAACTAAAGTTCTATATTGGTTAGTGATGACTCTATTGTGAACAGAAAATAGGTCAAAAATAAGAAAAAAAGAATATAACCTGAAATGATGCTGCTTTTACTGGGTTGGATTATTTATGATGTGCCGTATTGGTGTATGTTTATTATGTTGCAGTCCTTTTCTCATTTAGATTAAACAAACAGCTCAAGGTTTCGACTGCTTCCGGAGTCTGTCTGGTATAACCATCATCTTTTCATTCACGCTTTCAGAGATGATGTTTATTTGACTTCCTCTTCTATCCTCCTCCATTTCTGGTGTACTCTAAACCGCTACACTCCCACACGGAGTGCTGCAGCCCAGCAGCTGGTAAGACAACGAGTAAAAAAATTTAAAAAGACAGTCCTCTTTTGGCTTGGCTACAGGAGTAGTCACACGCAGCTAGTAGGTGCTAAGTCTCATGCTGAGCCCGGGTATAGAAGACTTATGCTCCAGCAAAGCTATGTCTCCTTGGTTACAACGCTGTGTTGTCTGCTAAACATCCAAAGCTGGACTAACTGACAAAATATCTGATGGGGATCTTTGATGAGTAAGAAATTTTAAAGAGTAAAAGTAGGAGTGTGTCTGTCTCAGCGAGCGTGCATAAGGGACAGCGGAAAAGATGAAGAGACTGAAGTTTGAAAGGAGGGACAGACAGCATGACAGACCACTGAGTGTCTATGAAAGTGAGCATAGCACCATCTCCATCTTTCTTAATAGAAACACGCACTAGTCCATTATGGATAGGTGTTTGAGAATAAATCATCTAACAGGGGCCTTTTCAAAGCATTACCCTGTCAAACCTAATCTAACCTACCTCTGTCTGCCTCTCTCCTCCCCTCCCGTACCATCCCATGCCGCACTCCCTCTCCTCCCTCCCTTAGTGAGCAAAGCCGTTTGCTGCCTCAGGCAAGGGCTGGGAACATAAGCAAAGTCAGAGCAGAGTCGTAGATTCGAGTCACCACCACAGTGTCTCCTCTCAGACTGCATGCCTTGCCTCACAGAAACAGGCCAACATTATGAAGACAGCCCGCTGGGTGAACACCATCAATTTGTGTTTGGTCACCCATCGCAATATTTAGGCCTCAAAAATGATGCATTTTCTGTTCCAAGAACATTGTGAGTGTGGGATTTGTAAATGAATTTGTTTGTGAATTTAATTTTTAGAGCAAGAATGCCGGAGCCTTTGGTGAACCAAAAGAAAACAAGTTAATAGCCTTTGATGTGACCACTGCTGCATTGAACATAGATGAGAACTACTTTCCTCATGTCTCCTCTGTGTCTGTCACACAGTGTGGTTTTCACCACAAGACACATCCCCTATCCTTCTGGGAACCATAAGGCCAACCTCTATAACAGCATGGCAAAGCAACAAATAGACTAGCGCAGAGACTCTGAAAGCCAGAAAAGTTTTTGTAGAAACATGCAGAGCGATACTATCTCTTATGCGGCTTAAGGAGGGAACTATTTGACTTTAAATGCACAGAAGCATGTTTCTTTCTCATCTAAGCTGACCATTTTTTTTAATCAATGAAGTTTGAGAGGTGTAAAAAAATTTTTTGTTTTTTAATCTGTATATTCAGAATTAACAATGTAAGCTTTGGCAAGGATTGTGATACATGAGAAGTGTTTTGCACAGCTTTGCACTTCCGTTCTCACTTAAGGACAAGCCCCATTGATCGGTTGGGATATCGGGCAATAAGCCCTGTGTGTTTTTTCCACGGTTCCCTCCAGTGCTAAAGCACGCTGATGCACAGGACTGCTATGACTGAGATGGCTCGGCCCACTGACTGACAGCACTGGATAAGGGATAGTGTGACTGTCCTCAGTGCCAGCACAGCTAGAAGTGATAAACACCAGAAACCTGATCCAGAGACAAGAGACGCCTTTGCCTCCGACAGAGCTCAAACTTAATGCACTTCTGTTCTTCTTAGCCAAGTGCAGTTTTGCTTGGCTCACTCTAACTGAGCCCGATATATTCTAGCCAGGTGGAGGTCAGCGGAGGCTATTCTGGTAGTTCTTTGTCCACTTTCGATTGGCTCTTTCCATTGCCAGTCTATCACAGCACTAGATAGACAAACCATCACAATTTCAATCTGTGTGCTGCCTCTGCATTATACTGGGCCTTTCAGTCTCCATTATTCCAAAAGCTTGTCCTATCCAATATTCCCAAAGGACATGCAGGACCTGAGCATTCTCTCCGGTCTGGAATATTTATGGAAAGCTTATTTTATCTGTTTTTTTTTTTTTTATTGCTACTCTTGTGCAAATAGGCCCCCATAGAGTCCCTGGTCCCTGCCCTTGCAGTAATGGCAATGTAAACATGGGAAAGTAATTTGAATTCTAACAAAGTGGAGATTAGCTGGTGACAGTTTGTGGCATGGGCGATTATTTCTAAAATAATCCTGTTTTGATATGCATCTGCGTCCTGGCAGGGATTTTCAATTTGTTTTCCCATTGCCGCATGTAAACAAGCTCTAGTGTCTCCTTATCATGGCGTCGAACGGACAAGGAAAGAGCGTATTCCCCCCCACCCTTTCCATCTCACCACACAACCTGTCTCCTCAAGCCTGCATCTGGTTAGAGTCGCTGAGCAGCCGCGCTTGTCTGGGTTTCAACAAGTCTCTTTATCGAGAGCAGGTAGGGGGTTTTATGTGTGTACCTGCAAGTCATTTGCAAACATGAAGTCCTCAAAACGCACCTCCTGAATATGTTCTGCTTGAGGGGTTCTGCCCATTCCCCGTCTGAATAGGCAAATATGCAGCATGGCAAAATGGCCTCCTGTCTGCCAAAGGAGGCATCCTACCCACGGGTCTGGGGCATGTGATAAATGTTTACACTTTTGATTGTCAACCAGCAGTTTGGAAAGAATTGACTATTAAAATGAATTACTTGCATTAAAAAAAACCACTTTAAAGTTACAGACTTAATCCAAAATATTACTGGAAAATGCTGTATTAGAAAGATTCATTGTTGCAAGTCTTATCTGGCACTTCTGTAGATGGTAACTAGCGACGAGCATTTCACATGCTATCATTTCACATGGTGCTTATAGAGGTGGTAAAACCATGGTAAGTTCTGAGCAGCAATATATTAGCTGTTTGCTTGCCCTTCTTTCATGTGGATAGAAAGCCAGGGAGCTATTTATCTCTCTCTGATTGATTGCTTCTGCCTGAAGCTAATCAGCATGTAGCTTGTTGTGTCTTAATGTTTATGGGGATTAAAGGAGGATAAACATGGTAATCCCTAGTGTTGTGCAGGACTTCCAATTATCACGCTGCTTCACCAAAAATAAGGTCACCATAGATTTAACCTATTAATACAATATAAGCTAGCCAATATCCCCCTGTTGTTCATTTCACGATAGTTAAACGTGACATCAGACCCAGATCCAAACCCACAAGAACAGGCGAGAACTTACAGGTGACTCATCTCCACGACAGTAGGTTGTGACTGGAGCTGACCAGCTGGGTTAGGCTGTGGTCACTGACGTGCCTGAGGCAGGCTTCCTTACAGATAGAGATAACAGGCAGAGGTGAATGTCTAGTCCATGCTGACAGTCTGGATCGATTAGGGATGGATCACTTACACGTACCGATCGTTACAACCCCACCCCTGCACTCAGGTGGAGCCATGGAGTGCACAGCAATATAGAAAGGTGAAGTGCGTCCTTGCCCAGATGGCTGGTCTTTGGTGGAGGTGGCATTTGCGTGAAGTTACCTTTAAGACTCGTTTCCAAAACTGTTGTCAAAGGTATCCTGCAATCTTTGACTGACACAGATTGCAAGATTGATATAACTTCACTTTTCATACCATTAAAGGTGTGTGAAAACCAGAGTGGACTGGCTCTCAGTGCAAACCACCTCCATATCCTCCCCTCATTAATCTACTCTAATATATTCAGTGCAAAGAGCTGCTTTCCTGGGGAAGAGCAAGCAGGCCTTAAATTACAATACAGAGGAGTGGAATCATTACTACCTTTAATGTTCCCAATCTAATTGAGGTATTAATTTAAGTAGAGTCTCCAGTGAGGATTATTCATAACTGCTTTTTAATTTAGAAATTTAGAAGGGTGATCAGCAGAACTATTCCCAGATCAGAGGCAAAGTTCCTCCCCTGGTTTCCCGTTTCACTGCATTAGAAACCCCCCTGACATTTACATGGTGAAGCAGGAAGAAAATACAGCAGAAGAGA
>VUQR01025730.1:15835-38216 GCA_015108515.1 Hemichromis elongatus | reverse complement strand
ATAAACACAAACAATAAATTAAACATACTTTGGTGTGTTTCTTTTGTAATGTTGAAGATTATGTGTTGCTCAAGGCAAAACTAGACACAAGTGTGTCACTGACTGTGTAAAGTATGCTAATCTAAGTATTACTGAATGTCTCTAGTCGAATGATAGCAGAGAGGCTGATGTGTTAATTAGCTGCTCCTGATGAAGCATAAACAGTGGATTGAAGCACAATATCAGTGTTCTGTCTGAGCCCAGTCAAGTGTAACAGAAGCTTTAGCCGAGGAGAATATATGTATGTATACATTATTCCTCCAACAATGAAATGTTTTTGGAAATCCATGACAAGTTTTCACAGACTGTGTTCTTCTGTTTGAAATCACTTACTTAAACAGCGAGGCTCAGCGGGGAGGATTATTTGTGATGGAACTCCATATTGAACCACAGCAGCCAGATTTGGCCAACGGGGAGAAATCAGCAGCCCAAGAGAGAAAGGCGTTTGACTTTAAAACACACACCAAAAAAAAAAAGCACTTAAGGGACGCGCACACACGCTTACATTCACATACCAAAACAAGCACACTCACACACACACGCGCACATGGACCATGCCCCAAGGCACTCGAGTCACGCCGATACTGTCGCAGTCCCCCTGTGGCACAAGAACCAGGCATGGCATGCCATCTGGAGTTGGGAGGAGGGTTTGTTAGAAGGGTGTTGAAACCGAGTGGTACATGCTTCGACCGTGCGGCTGACCATCTGGCTTGGCATACTGTGTATCAGTAACTTTGAGCATTCCTGCAAGAGGGAGGAGGAGGGGAGATGGATGGATGGAGACAGAGAGGTAGATAGCTGTAGGGTTAAAAGCAGCCAGAGCACAGTGGCACCAAGTTGATGGATGTATTCAGTGCTGTCTCTCTTTCTTTCTCTCTCTCTCTCTCTCTCTCTCTCTCTCGCTTCTCTTTTACGTTTGTGTTGAGAAAGCAAAGTTGTCAGTTTTGCAGGGACACAATGGACACACTCTGTACATGCGTTCACATTGAAATCAAATAAAATTCTGCATGCAGTACACAACATTAGGGCCACAAATATTGATGACTATTCTTTAATAACTTAGTTATTATTTATTTACCTAAAAACATTAGAAACGTGAAATTAGGAAGTCTAATCTTGGGAACTGGCATCGAAAACGTACAATTTTAGACTCTTCTGCAGTCTGACACCCTTATACAGATGGTATCACAAAAAAAGCAGTACTGCACAAAAATCTGAATATGAGTTCATTTTAAATAGATATTTTGTCCTAAATCTAATCCAAGAAAAAATTCTAGAGTTTAAATTAGTTGAGTGTCTGTGTGTTCCAGTTCTTCCTATCTATCTACTATACTGGTAGGGGACACACAGCCCTCATGGGGACCAAAATCCAGGTCCCCACGAGTTTGAATGCATTTTTCACACTCAAAATGTGGTTTTAGTGTTAGGGTTACAATTGGGTAATGGTTAGGTATTTATAGTCTTAGCTTAGTATATTTTGTCTCAAACTTCGTTGCACAGTCCTAGGGATCGGCTGTACCATCCTATTTCCCCCTTGGCTCCTTTTCTTCTTGTCGGCGTCCTCCTCTTCTTCCTCAGCAGTGTCAGGGTTAGGCATTCATTTTTGATGGTTAGGGTTAGAGTAAGCGGCAAGGGAAAGCATTATGTCAATGAGATGTCCCCACGAGGATAGCAACACCTGACATGTGTGTGTGTGTGTGTGTTTCAAGCTAATTTTAATAATTTGAGGTATGATACTGGTGGTTTAGACAGCAAAGGATATGTTTTTTCAAAGATAAAGATAGCTGTTAAGCTAGTAATTGTGAGGTTTGATTAAATAAACTGTTCTAGATCATCTTTATTTCCATTTTTAGATCACTCCACATAAGTCCTATTGCTGTCCCATGTACTTGTACTGACAAAGTAGATGAAGTTGGAAAGTTTAACATTATATCCAGGTGGTGAGCAAAGACGTTGGTGTGACTAAAAACTTTATGTAGTTTCAATATATTATGTGTCAGCACTCAATTTCACAGTTCACAACTCTGCAAATGTCAGGAAAAAAGGATAAGCATGCTCTTGGTCATGCTCCTCAATTGACCCGCTACCTTCAGGTTTCTAAACTTTGGAAGCTTTTTCTAAAATCCTGCTCAGTTGTAGCTAAAGACGGAGCTCTCATTCCCGTTGCTTATCCTTCGCATGAAATCAGGGGTTAGTTTGAAAGAGATGTACACTCCGTGCAAGTCTGTGGTCCCAAGTGATCACAGAGCAAATGATCAGAACAGGACTTCCAGTGAGTAATCTAAAACCAACTGCTGCAATGAAGTTGTCTGGAAATACATTCGAATCTAATTTTAAATGGTAGATAAGCTACATTGAAATCAATGGCTCAGACCTTCTAAAGACCTTTTGATCACACCTCTTAGTCTCCAGTAAAAACACGTTTGCCAACTAAACATTCATTATAAATACAAGTGCCACAATCAATGTTGATAAGGTTAATTTAAAAAATACTGAGAAAAATGATGTGAAATGACATATAAGACTGGCAAGGGACGAAATGACCAGCCTGCCCATCAAGTCTATTTTTAGCTGATTTCCCCATTGATGGGTTAAATTAGTATCATCAATATGAGATTAATAATAAATTAAATCAACTCGCTATAGTTTCAAATAACAGGCACTTGCAACAAAGGCATTCCTGGACTTCTGCATGCTTTGAAATCAATGTGAGTGTGTGTGCAGAGAGCCTATACTGATCCTTCATTGTCATCTTTATCACATACGAGAAGAGAAGTAAATACTGACAGAGTACACGTCTGACAGTTCAACTGATATTTAAATTACAGTTGAATTTGAGTGTGAAATCAGAGATGTGCTCATTTATTTCATATACTTAACAGTTATTTTTTTATAACAATTACGGTAAATCTAATTCGCTCATTTTCATATTCCAACATGTAAAAGTAAGAAGTAAGAAATAAGAAGTAAACTCAAGTGTGTTGTTCTCTGTCACGTGTGTGCTGATTTTTTATTGTGTCACACATTGTGGATGAACAGTGAACAGTGCATGGGACTACCCTAATGGGCGCACATCAACCAACTCTACCACACAGTACTGCCATCGGTCATCGATGGCACAGGGACGAGAGAACGATTGGACTATGGAACAGATCAACCAATCCTAATGACACATGAAAAGCTTGGCAATGACATGAGATGCTAAACGGCTTTAAAAAAATCACAGTTGCTGGATTATAAACCTTTCTGTTGGCTGCTTTGGCTAAATCTGGGGCAACTTTTTTGATGTTTTCTTTTAAATTGAGTAGTTTACACACATATTTTAAGTCAAAAGTGGGACATTGCTGATCTTATATCTGAATAATAATATTCCTTTAATTTATTGAGGTATAGGGGGAAGTTTGGAAAATGTATTGAATGTATTGAAATGTATGAATCTATTTTTAGTGACTTGTGATCAAAACAATGCTTTTTAAACTAGTTCTTGCTTATTACATAGTCTGCATAAACATAGCAAATGACTGGATATCTGTGAAAGTAAAGACAAAATAACTGCAGGAAAAGCCAGTGCTGACCAAGTCCTGCTTGAGGCAGAACTGAAAAGAGCCGACAGGAACCTGTGTAGCTTAAAAACTCCATGAAATTTTTCTTGCCACAAAGACTGACAGAGATAGTAAGGGAAGGAAAGCGCAAGAAAGAGATAAAGAGAGAATAAGAAGATTTTGCTTGTGAGCCTATGTGTGGCCTGACTCATGTCCGCATTAAGCCAAGTGAGGTATCCACTTCCCCTTAATATTTTATGGTTTCCTTCAAAGAGGTCCTGCTGCACGTACTAAAGTCTCTGTAAGGGTTCAGTGCAAGAATTCAGACTTCCTACCTGGTATCCTGGCCCTGTATAGAGTTACCCTCTCACTTTTGCTGATCTCCTTCCACACACACTTAACTGTATTTCCCCATAACAGTGACTGAGCAGTTAACCTGAACCCATGAGGAGAAATCCACCGAACCACACTGACTAGATATATGATCAGACAGCTTCTTAGCTGAGGGAGATAAAGAAGCATGAGAAAAAGCATTCAGTTCAAAAACATGAAAAAGCTTTGGTCTAATTGGCATGAGTACGTGTTACAGTGTCATGGCATACTATATATTGTAAAGCTGTAAAAGTACAATAAAATATGTCAATGAAAACAGATTCCAGACACTGTTAATTTGATCTTGTTGAAAAACTCAAAAGAAAAATGTGATTAATTCAGGAAAATACATTCAAAAAAGAAAAAAAAGAAGACTCACTGTATGTATTTATCTTGGTGCCCAATTACTGACCAGTGAAAGGGACCAAAGATTTTCAAGGAACACATCAAATCTGGCCTTGGTTTAACTTCAAAGCCAGGAAAGGGTATAGGGTTCCTAAACACATCATGAATATTGCAAGATTGTAAAGTCACTCTTTCTGATCTGAAACAGAAACTTCTGAAGAGCTCCACCCCACCTCCTCTAGCCCTCCGACTTACAGTAGCAAAGCGGATGGGCAGTCCATTAACTATTTAAATGCACACAGAGATGTGAGAAGTACTGGCCAGCATTTTAATGAAAAACAGAAAGTGAATTGGCTCCTGGCGGGACCACTCTGTTTCTGATTACCATTACTACAGCTCAGAGTTACATTTTATAGGTCTGGATGTGATTAAAGTTACATTGCTATTTTCTTTTCGTCTTTTTCAGCCTGCATATGCATGCTCTTTTCTACAAAACCAGATGTGGGTACATAGCCTTGGTGGCAAATCCATTTTAATGTCTGCAAGTGTAGACGGTGACAAACTGCTACCAAATACAAATAGGTTTGACTCGGAGCCAAAGTGTCATCTGTCATTCCTATTTTCTAACCCTTGAAGCAGTTCTCACCGCTCCAGCTTTCATGGTCCTATCTTTTGCTTGATACAAAAAGCAACATCTAGTATTTAAGCCGTGCTCTGGTTCAAGACTTGGTTTTTGTTAGGATGAGACTTAGAGGTAAAATATATGTCACACCTTCACTCATTGTTTCAAAGTTTTCCTATGGATGCTGGGAGCTTTTTACACAAATTTATGGGTTGGTCCTTTTACCTGAGCATTTTTATTTTACCTTACATATACTTATGAATCACACGAGCATGAAAAAGGCACTTAACATAAGGGATAAATCAGTGTTGTATCTGCACATTATAGACAACTTAGCAAGGACCCAAACTTATATTGTATCTTTAAACACTTTCGTTACTATCACCCTTTTTCAAAAATATATAATTTGTTTCAGCTTCTTTAGTTGAATCTAAGAAAAATAAAATAGTATTTTTGTTCCAGTGACATGATTATTGTTTCCTGAAGCCTCATCAGCATGGTCTGAGTGGAAACCTGGCTATAAAGAAGCCATTTTTAAATAAAGTAAACAGTGAGGAAAGGTTGAGGTGTACCAAATTACACAAGAACTGAACTGAAAAGCAGTGAATCAGTTGCAACCGGTTTTATAGAGTGATTAATTCAAATTAGAAATTTGGGGTTCAAATTGTTTTGATTTCAAGCAGTGAGTGTCTAAAGCCATCTGTAAAACATGATGGAGGCACTATTATAGTTTGGAGCTACATTTTACTCACTGGTTGTGGGATCTTGTCATAACCCATGGAGTTATGAAGATAGAAAAGTACCACAAGACAAAACCATCTGGAAAGCATGAGATCGGCAGTGGCTTCATTTTTCAGCATGACAAGGATCCAAACAAACTGTTTATTTTATATTCAGCTAATGAGTCCCAAATTGAACAAAAGCTGAATGCAAACATTTTACATTGTAAAAGTAATGCATCTCGAAAATCACCCTCACCTCTAACTGCACCATGCAAGAAGTTGCTGCACATGTAGGGTATAGTGCACCACTAGATTATGTACTTAAGTTGCAACCAAGTATTAATCTCATAGTACATCCACTCTCTTACTAACATGGTCACTACTTTGTCAGGTGTCTTCCAGTCCCAGCTCAGACTGGAGATTTGTGAGATATGTTCATTTTGTTCAGGTGATTAAATGTGGAGTTCACACTAAATAGAAGCCTAATCTATTTCCTATTTGTATTTCCTTTAAGGGATTTTGCTACCCAAATTAATTGTCTGCAATCTCTACAAATTAGTCTTGCAATTTTGTTTTTCATCATCAGAACAAGATTACAATATAATTCTAACTTTGCCGTGAGCTCTGTTATTGCTCAAGACCTGAATGGTCTATTCAGTGGAGAATAAGCTTGATATACGCTTATTCTTTATTCCTCTTATATCTTTCATGAACATCAAGGTTTGTTTGCATTTCACGTTGTTTGGTGCAAATTCATGTTTAAATGTGAGCAAAATTTTTAATCTTTTTATTTCTTTTTGAAAATATCTGGAAACACAATAAAACTGAATTGTGTGATAATAATTACAACATTCAGACATTGAATTTCCTACAACTATATTATATCTGCTATTGCAAACTATTTAACAGTATAATATTTTAGAGCTAGAGAAGAACATCTGGACACTAAGGACAGTAATATGTAATCTAATGTCCACTATCCACTGTTAAGTATGTGTGTAATAGATTCAATAAGTGATGCAAAAGTTATATTCTGACCATTGTTTACTCAACAAGTCCATTAATGCATCTAAGAATAGCGAGTGAACTTTAATGAAGGATTATTTCAAAAAGTACGTACTGTCTTTTTAAGGAAAACAGATCTATCTAAAGCACAGTTCTGTTCTTTATTTTCAAAGCATCTGACTCTTTAGTATTTTTACCCGAGATGTTACAGCAACAGCCACTTGAGCTCCCTCAGGCAGGGTGCTAAGTGGCTGAGAGGACTGGGAGCACTTGTGCAGAAGACTAAAGACGTGCCTCTGTAGACACGCATGCATCTTTGCACCGCTCCTACTTCACACACAAGCTCTCCCCAGCAGAGTCAATAAACGGTTTGTTTTAAGTGTCTCTCTCACTTTCATTCACTCTGTGTATCCTTTGCTTAGCTCTGTGCTCATCTTATGAAATGCCTTTCTCTCTCTCTCTCTCTCTCTCTTCTCTTTCTGCGCTTCTGAAGCAGTGCTCAATCTTGCGCTGCAGCGCAACAGGAAGCCGTTTAGAGTGAAGTCCCCACCATTGTTCCAGTCTGTTTCTCTCAAAAAGCTTTTATCGCTTCTACTAAGCGCTCTGCCAGGGGGAGAAACAAAGATTTGTTGATGGTTTGCTGCTACTAAAATTGCACCCCGGAGGTCCGCACACTTAACATGTGGAACATGTAATAAATTAGGAACAACGATATGCAAACGTGGATGATGGAGGATGTTCCTGTGAGTGATGACAGTGGGGCATGTAACGTTGCGGGAACACTGCCATTTCCTCTTTGCTATCTAAAATCCCTCACTCTAGCTTTCCTGTTGATCTTAAACCTTTTCCTTCTTTTTTCCTTCGCCTTCCTGGAAACAATCCTGCCTGTATAAGCTTACCGTAGAAGATTACTGAAAGGTTTTATGTTACCTGTTGTTGTGGATGTCACAACAACAGGTAATAATGTTTATTTAATGTTTAACTTGACACCGTACAGGTTACAATTCATGCATAAATGTTGCATTTGACTTGTAGGAAGAAAGTAAAAAAAATGCAAGACATAAGGACCCATCTTACAAAAAACAAGCATTACAGATGTCTAAAAGACAGAAAGTGAAACTAATGATATTGGGAATGAGATTCAGTTCTCAAATTATTATTTTTAATCACTTCATTTAAGGAGTATATTATGATCATTGGTTTCTTAAACACTCACTATCAATTTCAGCTATGAACAAGATAAAACTTTTTGGATAGACTGTAAATGTGAAGAACAAACATTCTGGAGTCATCAGCATATTACTCATAATATAGACACATGCTGAGAAGGGCGTGCCTTTCTCCTGACTTGCCCGATTCTGTCTTGTTTAATGCTAAGAATCTAAGTCTGCTCCTTGACCCTTGCTAGGTTAAGCTACTTTTGGATAATCAGTGAACATAAGTTAAAGTTAATTGCCATGTCACAATGTCACAGACAGCACAGACTCGCCATTGAGGACTATGTGTGGGAGGCAGTTGTAAGAGGATTACAGTGACCAGATGTCTGTCTGTTTAGTTTGACTTTAGTCCAGGCAGGTGCAGGTTGGACTGACCGCCAAGGTGAGTTCCCAGAAAAAAGAAAAGAAAAAAAAAAAAAGAATTTATGTTCCTGAAAATGCATCTTGTTTTATTAAAAGCCACGGTGTTGCCAGGCACTGACAGTTACACTGATGAAAATCATAACACCAGTGAGAGCATGTAGTACAGCATATGTTATCATGCAGTGTATATAGTCAATATCACCCCATAACTTCAGGACAGTGCTACACTAACAGGCAAGCCATTTTTTTTGCATAATATTACACTATAACCTTTATGTAAATAATTTAAAATGCTACCTGAATTATTCATCAAAAGTGGCTATAAAGCCAAGGAAGCACTCAATCTGGCGGTATTCCATTTTTTTAATGTTCTTTACTATAGTAACTATATGTAGTTATTGAGAATACATCACTGCATTTCTTTGTTGATGCCCAGCTAAATGCATAATGTGAACATATACAGTCTTCTGAGCACAGATGAGGGCTCACTGGTGTTGCCATTATGTCTACAAGTAGTGCACAACTGCTTATGGTATACAAATGCTTTTAAAGCTGTACTCATCTATAGTGAAGCATGTTTATGTGACGATGAAGAAACTCCTTGCGTTTCAACATATCAGTTGTGTGGTGAAAACCAGCTATGACTGATCTATAGCTGCTCTTAGAGCAGCATGCAGACTCTATCCTAGAGAGTCTAAACATATACTGTTGCAGTTGAGAGACCACACAAGATATTGCAGATGTGCTCCCTACTTAATTCCCCCAAGCTCCAGCTGACAACTTTGTAATATCCATGCTAAAGTCCTTCTCTCCTGCCTCCTTGATAAGGCACGTTGCAGAGTACAGACTTGCGATGGATACCGTGAAGGTTTCGGGACTGGAGCAACTCTGGTGTTCATACCAAGGGCTAAAGAAACCCATCAAAGCCTTTTGTCAGCCTGTCACCATCTCTTTTCTGCGTGACTTATGTCCCCTCAGGCATCTTTGGGCCTCCATTACCTTTGTGTGTATTGTGGGAATGCCGGGACCTTCCCGTGTGTAGAGCGTGTGGCTCAGATTGATGGGCAAAGGTCTAACTGTGACCTGGCTCACTTTCGCTTTGAGCACATACAGATTTATACGGTGCAGGGATGTGAGAGGATACAGAGACACTCAAGGGAAACATTTAGATGACTGATTTACAAGCATACAGTTCCCGAAAAATCCTTTAAATGAGGACATTAGATTTTTTTTGTATACATACACAAAAAAAGTGTAATTTAAAACCTGTTAAGATGACAATCGGAAGACTCCAAGCAGTAAACAGACTTTTTTTTTCCTCAAACATTTATGTCTCAGCAGCAGTGTTGAAAGGATGACTTATGATCTAAAGGTTAAAGCTAGTTTCACTTACATATCGGGCAGCTGCACAGTGTTTCACTGCTGGCAAGAGAAATGTACCACATTTGTGATGCTTTTTTTTTTTAGAGAGAAATTATAATAAACACTCAACACGACACTCATTATTTGCACAAAAAGTCAATTTTGGTATACTGTCTGGGAAAACTATTCAAACCTACTTTCTATAGTCGGAGCTTTCTCTCCATTTCCACATTACAGCCCTTGAACACATTCAGTTGTCAGTTCATTGGGTTGAGGAGAGTAGTGGGTTTTTTTTTTCCCTCCAGAGAAGCTGAACAGCGCCTTGAGCAGAGAGCTAAGGCTTTGTAATCACTGTCCTGTCTCAGCCTCTGCATTTCTCTGTCTGTGTTTTTTGTTAGTATTGGAGCTGACAGCCTCTCAGTGCAGGATGGGCTTTGAACCTGAGGGCTCCTCTTTCTACCAGAGGCTAATCGCTACTTCAGAACAGGGGACTGCCCCTAAACAAACATTTACTGTTGTAAAAAGAGGGTCAGGCCCTAACGATGTGGGTCAGCGGGGCTTTTTTACTGCACAGCCTTTATGGAGACGGATGCCAGAGATGGACAAATATCATGACATTAGCTGTCAGCAGCACCAGAAGGGGCCAGTTCTAGTCATACTTTAATAGCTGTTTGTTGGTGGAGAGGAAGAGCCTCATAAAAGAGGAGACTCTTATCTTCTGTGGACCCTGTGTGCTTGTGTCACAGCCAAGCTTGACCACAATGAATCACCATCAGACTAATTTAGGCCAGAGATGGACTGCACTCCATCTAATTGCAGTGCATACGTCCATTTACATTGGCCTACAGAAGGAATTATAAAGCTACATTAGCATGAGAGTCTAGCTGTCTTTATAGCATATTCCATGTAGGTTATTTGTCAACACTGCATATACATTAGTTTAGGTGTCATGTAATACAATGATATTTTGGACAGCATAATCAGTTCATCCAACAAGATTTTATTTGGTGACAGCGCTGAGGGTCTTTCTCAGCCCGAGGATGTACCCCCCACCTCCACATGCTCACACCTTTAACGACTTCTTAAATGTCACTGAATGTCAGGAAGAGGGATAAAAGCAGAGGACCTCCTCCTGCTTGCCAGTGATCCTCGGTAGTTTTTACTATGCTACAGTGCTGCCGGGCAGGACATATGCACTCAGGTGTGGCCCAGATTTCAGCAGACCGGCTGGTGACATGATTTAATGCACTCAGTACTAAGGAGCCAAGTGAGAAGAACTCCTTGTCAGTGGAAGAACACTGATTGAGCACAGCAAGGTGTAACAAATGTATCCTTTGTGCATGATACTTAGGAGAAAATCATCCATCACATGTGGTTTCATACAGTATAACACTTCAAAATGAAAAGCAGTCTCAGAACCAGGACTTTCATGAAAAACCACACTATTTATTTTCCTTTGTTTCAGAAAGATTTAAAATCATTGTAAGTTGACTGTGCATTCCCTGCGGAGTGGGCTACTGCTGTGATGAAATAAGCATCAACTCTGCTCAATTTTCCATTGAGCTAACCAGGCAGCTCATCTCCATTAGTGTTAGTCTAACCAGCTCCGCTCTGGATCTCTTTAGCTGTGATCTCGCCAGAAGCCAGCTGGGGTGTTATGTGTGTGTGCGCGCGTGTGGGTTTGTGTGTGAGCTTGTGTGATTTTGTGAGAGCTCAGTACTCTGAGCCCTACAGCTGTGAGAGATCTGAGTGTAAGGCCATGACGGGGCTCAGTTAAGCTCAACAGCGTGAGCCTGTATCAATTACGCTGCAACAGCGATACGGACACAGTGTGCGGTCTTCAAAGACAAAGACTTATGACCGCCCAGCGTCTCAGTTCCTCTGGCCACAGAGTCAGCTGGATAACCTTCAGACAACACACACTCACTAGGGGGTGGAGAAAGACATAGAGAGACGATTTTAATACTATGTGCTAAAAGCGTTAAAGCTTATGCACAGTTCTTTTCATAGAGATGTAAATCTACTTAAATAAGAGTTCAGATTTGGAACATTAATAGAGCATTGAATTGGATTTGATTGTGCTAAAGCACAAAACCAGAGTCAATTATCTAACTTTGCAAATGTTTACAGTCTAGAATTTAAAATCTGTTACAGTACTCTGTAATAATCCTACACATCTTTGAGTTCATAATACAGTAACTTTTGCAATTAATGAGTTTGAAGTGAAACAACATAGGCGTTTCCTTGAAGGACAATCGTACCTGTCTCACCTCTCTGCAAAAAAATCTGTGCGGTCCAGCACTCCTTTGAACATCCTATAGATCTAGGTCCAGGGCTGGAGACTAGCGTTATAGATGTATAGATGAGCTATAATCCATGTAGGTGTTTCTCTATCTAAAACCTTCTTTCCAATATCTTTGCACCTCCACATCCAATATTGCTCAAAAGGCATATCCTTTGAGGATATCACCAAGTTTGAGAAATTCCAAAGGCAAAACTGTCACGCATATTATGTCTGATATTTTCCTCTATTCCAGTTAAAGAAATGACTGCTGTATCAACCAGTCAGCTGTGGACTGTAGGGAATGTAAAGGTGTGTGTGTGTGTGTAAAGAGTGGTAATGAATGAAGGTAAATGGCAGGGTATGAAGCACTTCCTATCGTAATTTCACACTTGTCAGCTCTTGTGAGGAAACTTCACCTTTATACAAGGATAGCAGAACAGGCCAGACTATAGAAAACAGAGAGAATATGTCTTCATGTTGTGAGATAAATTCTGTATGCAAAGAATTTCCCTTGCAAATATGTCCTGTTCCTAAATCCAGTAAAATAGCGGTGTTTTGACAACATTTCAGTTTTCAATCAAAGGATATTTAATGACTAAACAATATGCATTGAAAAAGTCAAGACAAAATACTGTAGTATTGTATATGTTGCTTTACAGAAACAGGTGGCATAGAGTTATCGTGTACGTGCACAGGCACAGGCGCGTGCACACATTAAGTTGGGTGGTACCTCATTAAACTCTGAGGTGGGTGTGTTAAGTGCAAGCACATGATATCCATTAAAGTTGCTTCTTAAACCACATTAATAAAAGTCATCATTGCTTGATGGGAACTGCTTTTCATTATTAATCCCTTGTGCATGTATGAGTCAAATCCTCACACTGACTGTGGGATGAAAGGACCCTCTCGTGCTCACCTTACAGGACCATACAGCCGATATTCTCCAGCTAAATTGAACCGTTTTGGTATTCATTTTTAATTATTTATTTTTACTTTTTGGCAGTCAAGCTCCAGTTAACAACAGGAACAGGAACAATAATCACCCTGAGACTAAGTCCTTCAGTTAAAAAAAAAAAAATGCATTGTTTAACATACACAACAATAAACATTTATCCTCAGTATAATTTTTAGCTTCAGTCTGTTCAAACATTTATTTTCACAGTCACCGCATTTACTCATAATGTATTACATGAGAGACAGACATTATACAGCTCTGCTGATGCAGCACTATCCATATTCATGTTCCATGTTTTTCACTGAGCCCTTTCAAACTTTTGTAAGTGCATTACTAGAAAAATCATTATCGCTTCTATAATATTTACTCCAAACAAAGCTTAAACGCTTAATAAAAACTACAAAAAGAGATATTCCGGCATTAGTGATATTGATTAAATACGGACAGAGCTGAAAAAATAATCAGTTGATTCGTTTGAACGTGTCAGCTTTTGTCTATCTATTTAATATGTGATGCGAGTTAGGGAGCATGAAAAGTAAGTGTTTTTGTGTGTGTGAGCACGAGAGAAACAGAGCAGGGATAAGGAAGGGGTGAGTAGAGGGAGGATATGAGAGCCTTCTCGGGGGACCTTAAACAAACTGACTAAAGTGGTCCTGTTTTCTGATCAGGCACAGAGAGGAGAACACTTAGCACTGCTAGAGACACTCTAAACAGCCACTGAGGAATTAGCCTGTTACTGGGGAACTTCACAGCTCCAGTACTGGGCTGTGTCCCTGACTAAGTAATACAGAAAATAGAACAAGCAATAAACAGCAATAAACAAGTGGGAGCATGCACACGGCTATCCATACTCCACCCACACCCGTTCACACATGCACAGGTGCAGCAGGGCGTACTCTGTGCATCCGGCGCTCTGCATAGTTGTCTCAAACCAGCACAGATAAACATATAAACAAACAAAGCCCAGGACACCATATACAGAACAGTTTCTCTGAGGAAAAGTTGCAGATAATGAATGGGCCTCTCACACATTTCATAAAAGTCTTGCGTGTGACTTAAAGAAAAATATGTTTCCACTGAGGAAAAGCGATGACCTTATTCCTTCTCCGTGTTCTCCGTGTACAGTTTCCCTGCATCGCCAGGTTCGGGCAAACAAAGACGAGCTTAAACTTAGGCCCCATGATGTCAACACAAACACAGGATAGAAAGTTCATCTTTAATTAGGTGTCCCCCCCTTTTCTAAAGTTCATTTCAATTAGTCCCACCTCGGCCCCACTTTCAGGTCTCAGTGATTTGTCAATGCCTCAACTTCTATGTAGCGCAGTCTGGTCACAATGCAGCATGCAAACGGGCGCGTGTATGTTTTCTGCACGCGTGTTACTGTTTACTCTGTTTGTGTGACCTCGACAAAAAAAGGAACTCCTGTGCCCTTGACATTTCTTTCTTGTTCTTATGATGAATTGCAGGGGTTATTTACTAGTTCATAGGAGAGAATCCCAGATCCCTGCTTTGTTACTCAAAGAGAAGGCAGAGACATACATAAAAATAACTGCTCTGGAACTTTAACTGTCTTAACTGAAACTGCTGTTAACCTCAAATTATTTTAAAATGTAATAAAAGAAATTAAAAAAAAAAAGTTTTCTAAATTAGGAGATTAATATTTCTAGAACACTTAATGGTTTGATTAATATCATGAAGATGATTTGTTATTTAAAAGACTGGAAGAACAAGAAAAGATGTTTAGGGAAACAGCTCTCACTTACTGAGTGAAGTTTAATAGAAGTTTTGTTTATACAATAAGCATTTTTAAACAAACGCCGTCAAATGTCAGTGGGCTGTGTACAAATCAAGCATTGAAAACTATAAAAATGATGTCTGATGATTTACTGTATATCAGCGTCGTGTAGGAGCCTTGATAAATAGCCTATAGGCCCTGTATAGGATCCTGAAGGTATATTATGTCTACTCTGTCCATTTTGTGACACCCTAACATAAGCCGATCAATCAGCTGTAATGAAACCCATCAGGTCACCTTTGAAATTTATCATTTTTTTTTGTGTGCGTAAAATGAAACGCCCCTTGATGGTATGGATGCTAAATTTAGATTACCTATGCTATATGCAAACATATGTCTCCCCCTCCCCCCTCACAAAAAAAGAGGAGGGAGGGGGGGGTTATGCTGAGATACCAAGGCCATATGCTCATGAACTTGTGGAAGGCGAGTCTCAGATGAGACGTTTGAATTAGTTTTTTTCTCTTCTTGCAGCAACTGTTCCATTTAAACAGAAAATTATGCCCTTTTGTTAAGAGCAAAGTTTAAAATGTAAACCTAACATGTAATGGTGCTTTGTTGCTCATCAGCGAAAGAAAAATTGAGCAATCACCTGAGTGTTTGACTCACTTTCACCCTGTGGTGTGCTTCCCTCTCTTTCTAAGGTTTGAGGTGCTTAGCATCTCTTGTTTGCACACAATCCGTCTGTGATTATTGCCCGCTTCAGGCTTCGTGCACAGTGATGCGTCTTTTCACAAAGCAGCTTAATTTGCATAGATTTTGCCAAGAACCTCTCAAGTCTTTAGGAGTGTGCTTAAATGAGCAATCATAATGACAGATCTTCCGGTTTGGTAAAGGGATGCGGTATCAGTATCAGCTGAGTTGCACGCAGTAAATTGGCTCTTCAAGTCAGAGAAGGCTCAGAAGAACTTATAAATAAATTCGTTCTGATGTGGTTGGGAGGATTTCCAACACTTTAGTGAATTTTCCACAAGTTTTCTTGAATAGTGAGCGCAAACCTGTCCAAATGCACTGTAAGTCCAACTATACGGTTCACTTTCTGCAGATGGCACACAAAAAAAGTCCTTATTCGAGCATTTGCAAAGAAATAAGCTTCTCTTATGTGTTTGTTGATTTGTTTATTTATTTCTTTATTTTGTTGTTGTCATTTTTTTTCTGCTGAACACAGCTGCTTGGGCTCCGCCATGCATAAAGGCCCAATATGGCTATGTCTGTAAATCGGAGTCCGGGGGCCACAAGACAGAAAAGAGGGGAGAAACACCCGGCGAAATTTAGCGCACGATGGCTCCCAGCGGGCATCATTTGGGGACCAGAGAGATTTTTTTCCTCATTCTCTTTTTTCCTTTTTCCTGCATGGTGAGCAGGTTGGAAAGCTCAACCCTAGCGTTGCTGCTGACACAACCACTCAGGGACGGCTGTAACAGCTCTTTTAGCATGGCACCTGTTATTGAGCCATCAGGGGGAGAAAGAGAGAATGAGAAAGAAAAGTATTGCGGATGGGTGGGTGCGGGGGGTCAAGCAAAGGAGGAGGAGGTAAGTGTGGAAGCAGGAAAGAGTGAAACTCAATTGTAATTTCAGGGTTGTCACAGTTCTGAGAGCCTGTAATTCTGCTGTCGTATTGGCGAGTGGTCGTATTAGACTGCCTCTTCGTGCTGAGACTGATCTCTTCTTCACAGTGCAGCCTATCTAAATTTTCATTCATCTCAAATCAAGTAAACAAACTGATTATAATTAGATTCACATCAGGTTACTTTGTAAACAGAGAGCAGTGTGTGTCTACATAGCGGTCACACTCCTGCTCTTACTCTTTCTTCGCTGTTGTGTTTGTCTGGCTTAACACATTTTCTTCCCACTGTCTCTTTTCCATTTTAATGCATCTAAAATTACTTGGACAATCCAGTCTGCCTTTTATGCAACTCCTTTTCATTTGTCTTCATCCCCTGAATACAATCGGCTTTTGGAGTGAAGTGATTCATAATGCTTTCATCAATGATTCTAAGACTCACTATGTCTCAAACCTCACGAAGATAAATGAGCTAGTGTACAGTCAAAGAGGAGGTAATAATGGCAGTGGGGTTTTTTTTTTCATTCATAATCTATTTTGTCTTGAAATGATAACACGATAGGGAACAGAGACATTTCAAGGATTTCCATAGCAGGTCAACATAACTGATAGTCGAGAGAAATCATACAAATATGCGAGGAGAAAACAAAGACAAACGCTAGTTTTGTTTTATTTTTTCTGTTTGAGACAATCATAAGAGGTGCACAGCAAGTTGTTGTCCACTCAAGCAAAGCAGCTGCATTCCTCTGCAGAGCAATCAAAATGGATTAAACCAACCACGCTCCAGCTGCCTCCACGCAAATCAGATATGCCTGTGATGATGATAATCAATCCATAATAAAATAACACAACATAAATCTGATAGTGTTGTTCCAACAATTTTAATAACATAGATTTAAATATTGCCATGTGCACTGGAGTGATTTATTGACGAAAAAGTGCTATCAAGCTTATATACACCCCCGTTCCTGGTTGCCCGCCAATAATGCCATTAACTGCATTGTTCAAACTCATTATGTGATGAGAAACACAATAATAATCGCAGGACTACAAACGCACAATTTCTCCCATTGAGCTAATCACTTTCGCTAGCATTATTAGTCTCTCTTACTCTCTCTCTTTCTCCCTCCCTGGTTCTCTTTCGTCATAAATCCTGGGAGAGGCGGTTGTATAAATCCCTAGTGCTGAATTAGTATTGTAATTTCTGGTATCCATGCATGCTTTGCCAGCACAGACTTTGGAGTTATTAATCTGGGGAGACAGGTGCCACAGAAACAATATGCTGAGCGGTCGGCCTGGATGCTGGGCCGACCCCACCCGAGCTTAAGTCCTCGGTGCATTCAATTAAAATTACAAGGTATGGACTGAAGCCCACTTTTAGAGAAAATAAACAATCAGAGAACTGCGGGGATTTTTATATGTTTTATCGTTGAAAGTTACTTTTTTTTTCTTCGCACGTGAACATATGAAAAGTAATAATCACAAGGAACTTGTAGTGGTGAAAAAAATGGCAGTTCTTTTTTTCTCTTTTGGCATATGCGTTGAGGCTTCTTTTTAAGTCCTATAATGTGCGAGTCTCTGTGGTTTGCCACATTTCTGATAGAAAAACTGTTACCGCACACATATGGTCGACCGGCGAACACAACAGATGAAACGCTTTGTTTGCTTTTGTTTAGGCATGAACTCTTCTCCTAATACGAGCCTTTTAAGTGATCAAAAAGGCCTGGCAATATTTGATGTTGTCTGCGTAAAGAGGGGGAGGCAAAAGAAGTGTCATCGAGTGATATACAGCTCTAGTCCTCTGTCACACAGCGCAGTGCCTGCTGGGAAATAATCTGACATCTTGCGCTCGACACATTCAAGCGATGAGTACAGCCGGGCAGAGGGAAAGAAAAAAAAAACGGAGGCGAGGGGGTAGGAGAGATGGAAGGCAGAGTGATGGGACAAAGAGGCGAGGGAGGAGAGAGAGTCCAGAAGAAGTAGGAGTGCGAGCAGAAAAGTGAAAGGAGAGAGAGGACACAATCAATTCACCAGCCCCGTCTCCATCATGTCATCGCCTGTCAGCATAGATTTAAGAATAAACCTTTTGAGAGACCTTCCAGAGCTTTAGTCTGATCAATGTCGTGGCAGCGTTGGCCCAGATGTCACTGACATGAATCACATGGCCTTCTATCAACTCATCACCGGGAACTATCTGACCCTACTCCCCACTATCCTGTTTGTAGTGGCACCCATTCTGCTATCTATAGAATGGATTACTGAATAAATATAAATATGTGTATCCACATATAACCCTACACAACCCAGACACACTAGTTCAGATGCCAACCTTGCAACCATAATATCCCAATGGGACAAAAAAGTGAAAGCACATATGGGCAAAATCATTAGAAACAACACAAAAAGACGGAGAGAAAGCAATAGTGACGGGGTGAATAAATGGAGTCATTAAGCATGTGTTTGTGGGAGCCTGACTCCCATATGACAGTGCAGGGTGGCAGGATGCTTCCTCCGCCTTTTGCCATAAACAGACAAACAGATTGACTTGATCGTTTCTCTCCTATGGGCGGCTTTTCTCCTACTTTCCGGGGACCACTTAGGACTGTGGCTCTCCTGACTCTCCAGAGAGACTACTGCTTGCACCACTGCAGTGTGTGGCATGGTTTCTCTTAATTAATCATCATCTCTATTCAGATATCAGACTGATATAAAAGCTGATATTAACACATTTATTCTGTATCTACAAATAAAAATGACATTTGTTTTGTTAAGAATTTACAGAAAGCTGTCAATGAAATACAAAATGTTTTATTTAAGGTGTAAATAGTTGCTCCTTTTTTTTAATTTTTCTTCCTTATTTACAAGCTACGGTATAGTATGGAGGATTTTTTTTTACACACTGCTGAAAACACAATTTTTTTTTTTCTCCTGAAAAAGACTATCACCACATTTGCCTGAAACCATTTGATGTAAGTAAAATGGAAGTAGACTTCCAGGCCCAAATGTGCATACTTATGGCTTTCTGCTGACCCAGCCGTCTAGGATGTGGACTGGCAGCTTCAACAAGAAACTCTATCCTGTCTGTTGTGAACTTCCGGACTGAAAATACAGCCTTAAAAAATAAAAACTGATAACCTCATGAATCCTCAAAAGTTTTATATATCTAAAAAAAATCTGTAAATAAATGGTGAAAAGAGTTCCAGTTCATGTTTGATCATACTTTTGTCTTCAGTAGTAAAATAAGAGCTATATAAGGTGATTTTTAACATGGGCAATACTGCTCTAAATGCCTCAGACGGTTTCGGTTCATTGCAAAAAAATGTTAATGACTGGGCCCTATAATAATATTCCAGGACAAAATGAAGTGTTAAAAATCATATCTGTCAGCAGAGTGGAACAAATTCTCCTCTCTGGCCAGTGGAAAGAGAAAACCACTGTGATTCCATCTCTGCAGCGCATAGAGGAAAATCTACCTCCGAGTTCAAAACCTTATGAAATCATAAAAAAAAAAAAAAGTTCAGTTTCATAGATGAAACTGAGATAAAATTGACTCTTTCCTCTCACCGTGCTCGTGTAAGATACGTGAGCTGTTATTTTTACTCTTTTACTTCCGTTAGTTCAGTCCTTCCCCACCCTCTCACTCTGTCTCGTTATGTGAGTGATGTTACCCATCAGTGTAGTGCATGTGTTGTAAAACTGTCAGCTACTGAAAGATTGACTGACATGGTCAGCCCTTAGATTACCACCGTAGAACAAGCAGGGGTAGAGGGAAGGAGATAAAGAGTGAAAGACGTGCAAAGGAGGGAAAAAATGAGGGGAAACAGGTGCATTTAGACAGCCACGTCTTATTTGACTTTCTTCTCTGAGCACTGATTAAATCCGGCACTAAAACCAGAAAACAAACACCGTTAGCATTAAAAAAGAGTGAAAAGAATGAGAAATAAAAGTCTGATCTACAGACAAGGAGTGTTCCCGTGCAATTTCCAACAGCTGTTGATTCAAAGGGAAAAACTTTATTTGGTCCAGATGGTCTCAGTCAGTGGCAGAATGAGAGAGCTGACTTCATTGGCTCCAGCCATGTGTTTTTCCTCCTGATAGAAATTAAAATGGTCGTTCGTTTGTCACCGCTCACTACACAGCTTAAAATGTAGCAATGAAACGTTCCTTGGCGATAATGCACCATAATTACTCAAACGCCTGTTCTTTATCTGCAGCAGAGGGAGGACAGAAGGAGCATTTCCTCAGATGAGATTTTAAACCCGCAGCAAAAGATGGAGAACACAGTCAAAAGCGTTGTTCTTTTTGAGCTGGAAAGAGACATAAGCCTGTCATCTTCTTGTTCAAACTGAGGAAAATGAAAATCCAAGTGTTATATGACTGGTAATTTGTTTTTTTGGTTTTGTTTTTTTTTTGTTTTTTTAAACAGGACACGTAGTGAGTTTGATCAGAGCTGCTCTAGCTACAGAATGAGCCTGAGTATCTCTGCCTCCAATCAGATGTAAGAGGCTGTCGTAGCGTGGTGTAGCAAGTATCCCGCTGTGATAAATGTATTTATTTTAGCAGTCTGATGGGTATTGATCTCTTCAGCGGCTCCTCCACAGGTTAACATTATGGGACCTCGGAAAGGAAGATAGTAGGCGATTCTCAAAGAGTGCACATCTCACACCTTACAAATGAGGTGAAAAAAAAGTCTGTTGTGGAGGTGTGGAAAGGTTAACAGTGGCCTCTGACTGCCAGCTAAACGTAAAATCAGTCATTTATCGGAAATAAAAGTAAGAGTATCTTAGCAGATGTCGATGCCGAGATGAAAGACCAAACATGACAGAAGTTGAGTCACAGCAGCGTGAAACTGACACATGGCAGCGAAAAAACAAAAAAGAGAAGAAAAACTATCCACATGACATTTTTTTTCAGCTGTAATGTGCACATCCAAAGGCACTCACGACTGGGCGGCAGAGGTATGAAGTAGAAGAAGTCGATGTGACCTGTGGTTGTTTGACTCAAACATCCACTTTACAGCGAGGATGCTGCTTGTAGGGGACATGAGTGGAGCTCACTGAATCATACAAAAAGATATTTTGAATGGCTGATTGTGACTGGCCTAAAACGCAGCCGTGGGCGAAGTCCAGTCATAATGCTTTGTGAGAAATTTCACAAGCACTTGCTTTTCAGTTCAGTTTCACTCATGTATTTTTCTTTTGATCTCCCTGTCTAAGCCTTTTCATGTTAAAACTTTGACAAATGATTCACTGAGCTTTTTCTGTGCCTATTGAAAATGTCAGCCACATAGCCACATAGCCAAAAGGATTGGAATAATCTGAATAAAAATAAAACAAATAAGCTTTTGCTTAATATATATATGTGTGAGTATGTGTGTGTGTGTGTGTGTGTGTAAAATGCCTTTGCAAGTATCACTATTAGTTATACAATTTAATTTACAATTCCCCAATTTAAAAAAGGTTTCAGTTTTACTGAATCAGAGTATTTTATATAGTAATATTTTATTTGTTTATATTTTAAACAGAAAATTAAAATTAATGTGGTCAGACTGAAGTGCAGTGAAGCAAAATTTTATTTTTCTGTTCTGTCCATGTTTATGCTTCTTAAATTCATATGAACTCTACCACTCAAGTGTAAACTGAGCTGAAAGGAAAGGGTGTTTTCTGGGATACTGTATTTTACCATAAATAGAAAAAGAATCCGTGTGTTTGTGTGGATGCGTTGGAATACAACATTTAATATAACAAATTAAATGCACAACAGCAAAAGAAACAAAAATGTGTGAATGCTAAAAGTTATTTACCTCATTGTTTGGCTGTGCGGATGATGCTAAACAGCCGCAGATAATGAAACACTAAAGGAATGTGGTGTTGCCCTCATTGTGGCTGATTCTATGAACACAGGATCTGATTGGGTAATTTAGGTCTCCGTTATTGTCTTCTTAACTGGGGAATTGAAAAAGGTTAACCAGAATAATATAATGTTCACAGACATGAATGCTCAGCACATATTATTAATATTAATAGTAAATTTCCATCGTGGTATCAAATCAAGGTCTATTCTGATAAGTGAAGATTTGGGGTCAGTTATAAACACGTTCATGGTGAGTTTATTGAACATGCAATTAAGTTATACATTCCTTTTGAACTAATGGGTCAGTTTGTTAGAGACCATTTAAATCAATTCAGAGAAAATTT